>LZPO01017283.1:722757-735232 GCA_001675575.1 Neotoma lepida | reverse complement strand
AATGACCATATGAAATTTGCAGGCAAATGGATGGAACTAGAAAATATCATCCTGAATGAGGTAACCCAGACCCAGAAGGTCAAACATGGTATGTACTCACTAAAAAGTGGATACTAGATGTAAAGCAAAGGATAACCAGACTGCAACCCACAGCTCCAGGGAGGAACCTAGGAAGGACGCATGGATTGCCCAGCAAGGGAGAAATGGATGAAATCTACATGGGCTGACTAGGAGTGAGGGGGAGTAAATAGGGGGCGAGGGATGGAGGATGAGAGCATAAGGGAGTGGGAGGTACTTTTTAATTTTTTAAATTTATTTATTTATTTTGAGGTGAAAGGATTTATTTAGCTAACTATTCCAGGGTACAGGTCAAGGCGAATGATGTGAAATTCCCAAAGAATCAAAAAAAAATAAGCATATGGATATTTTAACATACTTTTGAATGTTAGGTTTTTCATATATAAATAAACTACTTTATGCATTACGAGACAGTAGGGAAAGGCTTTGTGATCACAGATTCATAAAACATAAAATATACACAGAGAGATTGATGTGTTATGAAAATACTTGCTATGTGAAAGAATTTTCACCTAAATGTCCATGTAAATGGAATGCAAACTGTCTTTGCACAAATAAAAGAATTTTTCCCTCCAGCTGACATTCTGTCTTAATCACTACTAATGCAACATACAAAGAGTAGAAAATCAGAAAGTTTTTCCTACTGACTTTCACATTTCACTATAGTGGATGAATCTGAATCTTGATCAACAGAGCCTTCTTCCTTGACTTCCTTAGATTTTATGTGTCTGTATCTGTATAAACATGTTTTATTAATTCTTTCAGAATTTCACACAATGTATTTTGATCTTATTTATCCCTTACTCCTCCCCTAACTCTTACCAGATCCACTCCCACCTCCCTATGTACCCACAACTTCATGTTGTCTTCTTTCTCTTCCTGTCTCTTCTTCCCTCTTCCCCCTCCTCCTCCTCTCCTCCTCCTCCTTCTTCTTCTTCATTTAAATAACTCCATGACTCTGAAATTTTTTTGTCCATATACTCCTGAACCATCTGGTAGAGCATGGTTGGCCTATCAGGAACTACACTCTTAAAGACAATCGACTTTCCCTCCCCCAGAAACCACCAAGTGGCCAGATTTCTTCAGTTAAGGGTGGGAGCTTGGGAACCTCTTCTCCCTCCATGCTAGAATATTGTCTGTCTTGGTCTTGTGCGGGTCTTGTACAGGCAACCACTGCTGGTATGAGTTTGTGGGTGCAGTGGTCCTGTTATGTCAGGGGACACCAGTTTGCTCTGATCCTCCCTAATTTCTGTCTCATGGTCTAAAGAACTAAAAGAACATGTCTCAGAACTAAAGGCATGGAAAATGGTATCCAGTGCAAAGTTATGTAACTATTGCTGCCCCTTGTCCTCACAATGCTCAGCATCCATCCCCAAACCCTGCAGTTGGTGATCATTGTGGTGCTGTTACTAGTTTCTTTATATGTCTACTGCAGTGTTTACACATATATACAGATAAATATGAAATGTTTTCACAATTCCATCCTCAGTTTACAGAAATGGTACCTACCATATTGGTTGCTATGCCATCAAGAAAGCCATCCTGGCTTTGGTGGCACAAGAATGCCTGTAATATCAGCACTTGGAAGTCAGAGGCGTGAAGCTCACTGAAAGTTTGAGACCAGCCTTGGCTACTTAGTGAGTTCCAGGCCAGTCAGGACTACAAGTGTTATTATCTCTCAAAACAAAATAAGCAAGCAAAACAGACAGAAGACAATCACCAGCCCTAGCCCATTGATCTTGACCCTGCAGAGCTGGAAAAAAATAGATTTTCCTTATAAATCTGTGTTCTTGGTAACAGAAAATGGGCTAATGCAAGGAAGTTGACAACAAAGGAATGGCATAGTCACAGTGGGTGTAAATAAGGCCCACCCAAACTCCGTGCCTTGATGAGAAGAGGTAATACTAGGAGTGCCTATCAGATGTAGTCAGCAAATTTCTTAAAGGACACATTGGTCACCATGCCAAGAGGCTTCCAGAAGGTGGGCCTTTGAATGGAAGAAAGTTCTTTCATCTCCCAAGTTTCCTGCCATGTACTCCACCTTCTTGATAATGTAGTGTGTACAGTGCACAATTAAGTTGTAAATGCTTTATGGAAGTGTCAACACTTCCATATCATAACTGTGCCTAAAGTAATGCTTGAGTCTCTGGGTTTCATGGGTTATATGGGAAGACAGTCCAGCTAAAAACTTTTGGGATATCCAGGCAATAAAATGCTAAACTGAATGTAAGGTTGTTTCACTTTAATTGCTCAGAGTTTCATCCAAAGCCCAAGTGATATTTCCTATTCGAAAGTCTGAACTCTTTGTAAGCATTCTACCTACCATGTCAGAAAAGAAAACTTTACTTATCCACAGATTGTACTATAGAGAGTTTAATACTCTTTCAGAAGCATGGATTATTAGCGTTGGAAGACACCCCAGAGAATGCCATACATAACCCCTAATTTTAAAAACAAGGAGGTCAAAGAAAAGTGTCAGAATTTATGTTTCATTTAGTCATCAGAGTTTGGAAAAATGAAAACTAATGGACTTGGAGATGATGTAGATGCAGTGGGTAGCGTTTCATTGGTCCCTTTTGCTAGGGGAAAGGCAAATCTGTACAGACTATGCTGTAACACACCAAGCTTATTCATTAGGCTCAACACTGATAAGTGATAGTTTCTAATACAAGAAAGATGGGATAAATCTCAAGGAAACAACACAGAAGCATAACTCCTATCCTTTGCATATGGACTGAATTATATTTACTATTATAAAAATGAATTTCTGAAAATACAACCCTTTTCTGGAGTCGAAGTCAGGAAAGGCAAATACCTTGCTCCAAACCACAGGCTAACTTTAACTCCCCCCAGATCCTCTAGGCTTTTCAGAAGGGCTGCAATAGCTCCAACCAATATTCTCTTTACTAGGACAGTCTACTTTTGGGTGTTCACCCAGCACAATGGTAGTTTGTGTATGATTTATGAACCATTACCTAGGAGCTGGTTAAAATGCAGATTTATACATCCTACTTCAGACCTACTGTATCCAAATTGACTTTTTAATAGATCACTGAGCAATTTTGTTCTTTGTCCCAGAGAATGATCTGGGAGAGCTATGTTCTAAGTTTGGAATGAGTGAAGTTATGAAGTATGTAACATGCAAAAGACTAAGTAGTGAGCATCAGATAGTTAGCAAAACAGCATTAAATGGGTGCATAAAACATCCAGTAGAGACAACTGGAGTAGGCCAAATGAGAGAGCAAACAAAAAGGAACATCACCAAATCAGGAATTAGAAATATCCAGTAGAAATTTATTGGAGAGGCCCCATTGAGACAGTCAGCAGGAGTTCCTAATAGAAAGAGTCCCAGGCAGAATAAAATGTCCCCTCAGACGAGGCTTCCAAGTAAACAAATAGTACCACACAAAGATAACATTATCACATTGGGCGCTAGCAACATCCTGCAGAAACCAACTGAGGAAGCTGAGGGAGTCAGATGGAGTTCCTGATTGATTCAGTTTTTTCTCCATGAATAAGCTTCCCATGGATAGACTTCTGGCTTCTCATTCCCACTCTCATTCGTGGTATAAAACAATAGTGACCTCTGTTGGAGATGGTTCACCTTTTAGCTGTTCTAAAGAACACAGTGGTTTTCCTTTGGGACTATCTTACTACTAATCTTTTCTACCAGCCACAGTGTTAGGAAGGGGCAGCCCATACCTTGACAAGGGACTTTGGAGGACACTGAAACACACATGCATGGGTTTGGAAATGGAGGTGGCAACTTCACTTCAAGTGCCAGCTTCTTGGTGATTTCAAGCAAGACATGACAATTTACCAATATAAAGTAAGTTACAAGTTTCTTTGTATATTAAATTCATGGCCACTGGCGAAGGACATCATTTACCATGAAGAAATCTATGTTGGCATATCTGGTGCCTATTCACTCATCAACACTTCCCTTTCCTGGGGAATGTAAATGAGGTCAACCTACAATGGCTACTGTCTACTGAACCCAAGCCACACTTTGCCCTCAAAACCCAATTTTCCCTGATAGAAGCTAATTTAGCTATGTTATGTGTCCAAAGTTCCCATGAGAACCTTTTGAGGAAACAATAATAAAAACTTGTGTCTGGAGGCTAAAGAGATGGCTCTGCAGTTAAGAGCTCTTCTAGAAGGCCCGGGTTCTATTCCCAGCACCCACATTGTGGCTCACAATCATCTAGAACTCCAGTTCCAGGGATCCAGCATCCTCTTCCGACCTCTACTGGGCCTGCATGGGCATGGTTCACATACATACATGCAGGCAAAATGCCCGGACAAGTAAAATAAAATAAATCTGAAAAATAAACGCCTTGTATCTGCTTATTGATTAACTTTTTTTTCATAGAAATAAGAGCTACCTGCCCATTAAACCCACCTCAAAGGAAGTACTGTCTTTCTGATTAGACAGTGTCACCCCAATTTTATTCAAGTTAGAGGAGAATGTTTAAAGGTCTACCGTACCTACCTGTTGACAATCACATTCCTGATTCCAGAAACCTTTTGTTGTGTCATTTTTCCTAAGGAGAAAATGCCTTACAGAAGAACCTTTAGGTGATCTGATGGAGGCATTTTCTCAACTGAGGTTCCTTTTCCCAGATAATTATAGCTTGTATGAAGTTTAAAAAACAACAAACAAACAAAAAATCAAGCAGGACAACTGACCTTTTGTCAGTTTGGCACATCAATACATTACTGTTAAACCATAACCCCTCCGTTCTTGTTTATTCCCAAGATGTCATATGAATATTAATATCACATTGTAAAACATTCCAAAGTCTCACAGTCTTTAAAGCTCCAAACACTTTAAAATTCAGTCTCTTTAAAGCATCCAAAGTCTCTTTCGAAGCTCAAAGTGTCTCTAAAATTCCAAAGTCTTTCGAAAATATTCAAAGTTTCTCTAAAATTTCAGTCTCTAAAACTCCCAAGTCTTTCTAAAATATCCAAAGTCTGTCTAAAATTTCAAAGTCTCTCTAAAGTTCCAAAGACTCACAATTGTGAGCTCATATAAAGTAAAGTAAAAAAATAATAAGTCATATAATTTCTTACTTTAGGAGGGCAGGACCTGGGCACAGTTAGATTCAAATCAAAGCAGAACTACAGTCCAACAGTGTAAAGTTCAATGTCAGACATCTGGAACTCACAATCTTCTGGGCTTCAAGGGTCATCATTTTCCCAGCTCTACTACCATTGTCAGCACACACAGTTCATCTCTAGGTTCAGGCCAGCTCCACTCCACAGCTGCTACTGTCCCTAGCAATCATACAGTGGTACTAGCATCTCTAAAATGCTAGGATCTCTGCTATAACTGAGCTATACCTTCACCAGTAGTCTCTCCTGGGCTCTCTTCAGGGACTCCAATCCTGCCACATGATGCCAGGCCTCAACTTCTCACCACAACCTGGCCTCTCATGATGCCAAGCCTCATCTGCTTTCCATGACCCCTTAATACCTTTTAAACCTGTATCACCTGAGAGACTCTTACACATTACCAAGTGTGGCTGCCAGCACAAGGTAAATCCTTGGTCCTCTGTGGACCACAGCTTCTGTGTGCTGTGTGCTGTGTGCTTCTGAGGAAATACTTTCCAGATTTGCCTCAATGATGATTCCTCTCTCTCTCTCTTTTTCTTCCTTTTTCCCCTTCTATTAAAAATAGATTCTTTTCTCATACAGTATTTCCTAATTATAGTTTCCCCTCCCTCTACTCCTCCCAGTTCCTCCCAGAAGTCCTAAGAGCAGGCACAAGAGTCAGAGACCCACTCATTCTCACTGTCAGAAGTCCCATAAAAATACTAAGCTAATAGCTAAAATATATACTCAGAGGACCTGGTACAGACCCATGTAGACCCTACGCTTGCTGCTTCAGTGTTCTGGTGTCCTCTATTCCTTCTGGCTCTTGCAATATTTCCTCCTTCTCTTCCACAGGATTCCCTGAGCTCTAGGGAGAGGGATTGATGGAGATCTCTCATTTAGACTCTCTCTCTCTCTGGTAATGTCTGGCTCTGGGTCTCTGCATCTGTTCCCATCTGCTACTAGAGGAAGCCTATCTGATGATGACTGCATAAGGCACTGGTCTATGAGTATAGAAAAATATCATTAAGAGTCATTTTATTGATATATTTTTTTTAGACCAGTAGTTTTTGGTTTTACCCTAGGTCTCTGGGCATTCTAGTCTCCGATTCTTAGACACACAAGCAATGTCTGGCATGGATTCCCTCTCATGGTGTGAGCCTTTAAAACAATTAGACATTTGTTGGCTACTCCCACAAGTTCTGTGCCACCATTGCCCTAGCATATATTGCATGCAGGACAGATTGTAGGTCAGAGATCTTTTGGCTGGATTGGTGTCTATGTTTCTCATTTGGTAGCCTGCAGAATATCTTCCCACACCGAGACAGTGAGGGCCCCGTGTAGGCATCAGCCTGGCTTGTTCATGTTCAATGAGTTGTGTGGGTGCTGTCCTAAGAAATGGGCCCTCTTGTCAGTTTGCAGAGAGAAACCCTTTGTCTTAGCAACAGACTGGGTTGTTTGGGAATTTCACTGGGACCCCTTAGCCAACAACCCAATTGAATGCAACCTAATCCTGCCACTGGAAGCCTCTCCTGGTGACAACAAATGGTCAGTTGAGACTCCCTATCCCCCATTACTAGGAGTCCTCATTAGGATCACCTTCATACATTCCAAGAAGTTTCCACTGTACTAAGTTTACACATCTCCCCAAAGGCCCCTCAATTCCAGTCATCTCTCACCACACTCTCTCCCTCCCCCATTGATCTCTTCCCCACTGCTCCTGTCCCCACCCTCCCCCCAGTTCACCCATAAAATTTATTCTATTTCTCCCTCCCAGGGAGATCTATGTGCTCCCCTGCAGGCCTCTCTTCTTTACCTGACCTCTCTGGGTCTGTGGATTGTAGCTTGGTTATCATTTACTTTACAGCTAATATTCACTTATGAGTGAGTACATATATTTATCTTTCTGGGTCAGGGTTACCTTACTCAGGATGATCTTTTCTAGTTCCATCAATTTGCCTGCAATGATGTCATTGTTTTTAACAGATGAGTAATATTTTATTGTGTAAATGTACCATGTTTTCTTTACCCATTTTTCAATTTAGGGACATCTAGATTGATTCCATGTTCTGGCTATTACGAATAAAGCTGCTATTAACATAGTTGAGCAAGTGTCATGGTATGATTGAGCTTCCTTTGGGTATATGCCTAGGAGTGATTTAGCTGGTTCTTGAGGTAGATTGATTCCCAGATTTCTGAGAAACCGCCATACTGATTTCCAAAGTGGCTGTACATGTTTGCACTCCCACCAGCAATGGAGGAGTGTTCCCCTTGCTCCACATTCTCTCCAACATAAGCTGTCATCAATGTTTTTGATCTTAGCCATTCTGACAGGTGTAACATGGTATCTCAGAGTCATTTTGATTTGCGTTTCCCTGATAGCTAAGGATGTTAGACAATTCTTTAAGTATATCTCTGACATTTGAGATTCTTCTGTTGAGAATTCTCTGCTTAGATCTGTGCCCCATTTTTAATTGGATTATTGGGTTTTTGATATCTGATTTCTTGAGTTATTTATATATTTTGGATATTACTCCTCTATCAGAAATGTAGTTGGTAAAAATCTTTTCCATTCTATAGGGTACTGTAGTGTCCTTTGCTATGCAGAAACTTTTCAGTTTCATGAGGTCCCACTTATTAATTGTTGATCTTAGTGCCTGCATTAGCAGCGTTCTTTTCTCAAAGTTGTCTCCTGTGCCAATGAGTTCAAGGCTATTCCCCCACTTTCTCTTCTATCAGGTTCAGTGTATCTGGTTTTATGTTGAGATCTTTGATCCATTTAGAGTTGAGTTTTGTGCAAGGTGAACAGTATGGATCTATTTGCAGTCTTCTACAGGAAGACATGAAGACATCCAGTTTGACCAGTACTATTTGTTGAAGATGCTGTCTTTTTTTTTTCAATGTGTGTTTGTAACACAAATTAGTAAATGGTCTTATTAATAAAAAAAAAAAGCGGGAGCCAGATATTGAGGTGAAAGCTGAGAGATCAAAGTAATAGAACAAGCCACAGCCACAAGTCCTTACTGCTAGGAAATGTAAGATGAATCTTAAATGGTCCTATTAATAAAGAACTCAGTGCCAGCTATTGGGGTGAATTCTGAATGATCAGAGAGACAGAACAAGCCACAGCCAACCTCACCTCCCCAACTCCTCAGCTGCTCTTGTTTCCTTAGCTTGGAAGCCTGAGTCCTCATCCGAATGAATCTCAGCTGAACTGCTCAAAAGCCTAAAAGCTTAAAAAGACTCTAGTTCCTGGTCCTCACGCCTTATATACTTTTCTGCTTCCTGCCATCACTTCCTGGGATTAAAGGTGTGTCACCATGCCTGGCTGTTTCCAGTGTGGCCTTGAACTCACAGAGATCGGGATGGATCTCTGCCTCCCAAGTGATAGGATTAAAGGTGTGTGTGCCACCATTTTCTGGCCTCTATGTCCATCTAGTGGCTGTTTTGTTCTCTGACCCCAGATAAGTTTATTAGGGTGCACAATATATTGGGGGACACAATATCACCACAAGGAAATCCTCAGCCCAATAGAGAGGTACTTCCTGTATACTCATGCCTATGTCACTTTCTGTGCCCTGCCATCTTACTTACTCTCTCTACCCAGCTACATCACTTCCTCTTTCTGCCTAGCTCTAGCACTTCCTGTCTGTTTGTATAGACCTCCAGACCTCTACGATTAACTAGTGCTGGGATTAAAGGTGTGTGCCACCATGCCTGGCTCTTTTTCCAGAGTGGCCTTGAACTCACAGAGATCCGGATGAATCTCTGCCTCCGGAATGCTAGAATTAAATGCATGTGCTAGCACTGCCTGATCTCTATGTTTAATATAGTGGCTGGCTTTTTCCTTTGATCCCCAGGTAAGCTTTACTTGTTAGAGCACAAATAAAATATCACCACATGTGTTTCTGACTTCTTTATCAGAAATCAGGTATCCATATGTGTGTGGATTTGTATCTGGATCTTCAATTCAATTCCATTGATCAATGCATCTGTTTTTATGTCAGTACCATGCACTTTTTAATACTGTGACTCTGTAGTGTAACTAGAAATCCAGAATGGTGAGTACTCCAGCAGTTCTTTTATTGTTCAGGATTGTTTTACTTATCCTGGATTTTTTTTCCATATGAAGTTGAGAATTGTCCTGTCAAGGTCTGTAAAGAATTGTGTTGGAACTTTGATGGGGGTTGCATTGAACTTGTAGATTGCTTTTGGTAGGATGTCCCTTTTTACTATGTTAATCTTACCAATCCATTGGCATGGGAGATCTTTACATCTGCTGATCTCTTCTTCAATTTCTTCAAAGTCTTGAAGTTTTTATCCTAAAAGTTTTTCACTTGCTTGGTTAGAATTACCCCAAGATATTATTTGTGGTTATTGTGAAGAGGGTTGTTTTGCTGATTTCTTGCTCAGTCCATTTGTCATTTGTATATAGAAGGGTTGCTAATTTTTGTGAGTTAATCTTGTATTCAGCTACTTCACTGGAAGTGTTTATAGGAGTTCCCTGGTGGAATTTTTGGTGTCACTTATCTATCCTATCATAACATCTGCAAATAAAGATACTTGGACTTCTTCCTTTCCAATTTGTATCCCTTTGATTTCCTTCAGTTGCTCTACCTAGAACTTCAAGTACTATATTGAATAGATATGGAGAGAGTGGAGAGCTTGTCTTGTTCCTGATTTTAGTGGAATTGCTTTGAGTTTCTCTCCATTTAATTTGATGTTAGCTATAGGCTTGCTGTCAACTGCCATTATTATGTTTAGGTATGTACCTTCTATCCCTATCTCTCCAGGATTTTTATCATGAAGTATGTTTGATTTATTAAAAGCCTTTTCAGCATCTAATGAGATGATCATTTTTTTTTCAGTTTGTTTATGTGGTGGATTACATTTACTGATTTTTGTATGTTGAACCATCCCTGTATCTCTGGGATGAAGCTTACTTGATCGTGGTGGATGATCTTTTTGATGTGTTCTTGGATTCAGTTTGCTAGTATTTTATTGAGTATTTTTGCATCAAAGTTCATGAGGGAAACTGGTCTGTAATTCTCTTTCTTTGTTGAGTCCTTGTGTAGTTTGGATATCAGGATGAATGTGGCCTCGTAGAACCAATTTGGCAATGTTCCTTCTGTTTCTATTTTGTGAAATAATTTGAGGAGTATTGGCATTAACTCTTCTTTGAAAATCTGGTCGAATTTTGCTGTTAAACCATCTGGCCCGGGCTTTTTTTCGGTTGGAGACTTTTAATGACTGCTTGTATTTCACTAGGGATTATAGGTACTATCTGACCTTGATTTAAGTTTTGTAAGTGATATGTATCTAGAAAATTATTCATTTCTTTCAGATTTTCCAATTTTGTGAAGTACAGGGTTTTTTTATTTAAGAAATTTTAAAATTCATTTTACATACCAACCACAGATCCCCCTCTCATCCCTCCTCCCACTCCCCCAAGCCTTCTTCCCGGTGACCCACTCCCCATCCCCTCCTCCAAATGGGTAGGGGCTTCCAATGGGGAGTCAGCAAAACCTGGTACATTCAGTTGAGGCAGGACTAAGCTCCTCCCCCCTGCATTAAGGCTGAGCAGGAAGGCCCACCATAGGTAGAGGGAGACATTATTGGGATAAGGAGAAACCTGGTGCTAGGGAAGTTCCCAGGAATCCACAAGGATGACCCCAGATTAGACTATAAGCAATATCAGAGAGGGTGCCTGAACTGGCCTACCCTGGTAATCAGATTGATGAATACCCTAAATGTCATCATAGAGACTTCATCCAGTAACTGATAGAAGTACAGGTTTTTAAAATATGTTCTTATGATTTTCTGAGTTTCCTATGTCCCAATTTTTATTTCTGATTTTGTTAATTTGGATATTCTCTCTCTGCCTTTTATTTAGTTTGGATAAGGTTTTGTCTATCTTGTTGATTCTCTCAAAGAACAAACTCTTTATTTCATTGATTTTTTGTATGGTTTTTGTTTTTGTTGTTATTGTTTCTATTTTATTGACTATTTCTTGCCATCTACTCCCTTTGGGTGTGATTTCTTCTTTTTGTCCTAGAGTTTTCAAATGTTCTGTTAAATTGCTCGTATGAGAGTTCTCCATTTTTTTTTAAAAAGCTATTTAGTTCTATGAACTTGTCACTTAGAATTGTCTTTATTTTGTTTCATACGTTTGGGTACATTGTGTATTTGTTTTTATTTAATTCTAGAAAATCTTTCATTTCTGTCTTGACCCATTTTTCACTCATTGGAGAATTGTTCAGTTTCCATGGGTTTGTAAGCTTTCTGTTGTTTCTGTTGTTGATATCCAGCTTTAATCTGTGGTGGTCAGATAGGATACAGGGTGTTACTTCAATTTTCTTATATCTGTTGAGATTTGCTTTGTGTCTGAATATGTAGTCAATTTTGGAGAAAGTTCCATGAGGTGCAGAGAAGAAGGTATATTCTTTTGAGTTTGGGTGAAATGGTCTGTAAATATCTGTTAGGTCCATTTGGTTTATAATGTCTGTTAGCTCTACCATTTCATACCTTGCTTTGAATTATGTTTACTTGTACCAATGCTGCTCTTTCCCAGTAGATCAAGGATTGGAAGACATTTTCTGTAAAGTGCCAGATAATCAATATGTTAGGCATTACAGGACAAACAGCCTTTGTGCTGACCACTCAACTGTACCATTGCAGAATGAAGGCAGTCTTAGATAAAATGGAAATAAATGAGTGTAGCTTTGCCTCATAAACTAGTATTTGCAAAATCAAGATGTGGCATGAAACTCCTAGTTTGCTGATCCCTGCATGAGGTTAACGCAGCTACATGGGGGTCATGAACCTACTCTTCTTTTTACCCCATCCTGATCCCTAGTGTCTATTACAGTGCCTGAACTAATAAGCATAAAAATTCTTTTCTGGAACTCTGTCTAGTCAGTTTCTCACAACCTTAACCTAGAGCACAAGTAGCCAAAGTGAAGCAGAAAGAGTCAAAGTTCATTAGTTCTGCATTTTAGGCAAATACTAGTATCTACCTAATAATTTACAATAAAACTGACAAGCACCTACTCCTTATCAGTGAACCTCTTCCCATGCCAGAGTGAATTTTCAAGCTGTACATGGATTCCCATCCAGCATGCTATGGGCTACTGAGTGTCTTGAGAAGGTTAATGAGATACAAATGACTGGACAAAAGCTAGTGTGTTAGAAGCAGCTGTCCAATTTGCAAAACCAGATTGTAGGTAAGCACACTGACTGGCAGCACTTAATAAGGCTTAACTAACTCACCATTATAAAACCTGCATATACATCACACACACCC
>LZPO01017283.1:696904-721482 GCA_001675575.1 Neotoma lepida | reverse complement strand
GTGCAACAAAAAAATTTAAAAATGATGGAGAGAGACTAAGGAAGACCCCCAGTATCAACATCTACCTAGACTACACACATGCTAACACATGTACATATGCACACACATGAATATGTACACACATAAAAAATCATATGACCCTGCCACTTTCCTGTAAGAAGTCAAGTTATTAGAATGGAAGTTACATCCAAGACTATATCTAGCTAAAAAAAGAGAAGGAATAGATGGGCTGGCTTTATTGTTGACAGTACATCATCTGCCCAATCCCCCTACCTTGAGGCACAGCTCTCTCATCTCTCATCACTTCTTAGGCAAGGAACTATTCTCTGCAAGATTTGTAGTAGGGAAACTACTTAGGTGGCATTTCCCAGGAAGGAAGCCTCTAGTCAAGAAAACAATGGGAGTCAAAATATGAAATCTTGTGTGGAAGGAGTGGAGAACATAAGAGGTTCCACAGATAACATTATGGCCACCCTCAGACCTTGATGGCTACAGGCAGATCTGTGAGGCTGAGCAGCCCCACAGTCATCCCTTGGAGACCTCAGCACTGTGAGAGGCTTCTTCTGAGGAGGGTCAACTCAAGTCAACAAAGGATAGACTGTGAGGCTCTCATGGTTATGGAGGTGGTAGTGATACTGGAGAAGGAGTGAGAGAAGCACCATGCCAGAAAGGGTCTTGACCTGGCCTTCAGCCCTCAGAGATCTAGATGGATATGACTGGATTTGGCTCATCCTGACTCCAACTCAGAGATCCCAAGACTGGACCTGGATCTGGAATAGTCTCGGGTCTACCGAAGGCAGAGTCTCAGGACTAGTGAGGTTAGGGAAGAATAAGAAAAACACTCACATAGACAAGAAACACTCACATAGATAGAAAGCATCACAAACTTCTAAGCTACTCCCCAACTCCACTCCTAATTATCCTAGACCCTTCTGCAACCTAAGAGGCATATCTAGAATCGTCAGATTACAAAGACCCTCATTTTTTTCCAGGAAGGTGTTGAGAAATGGAAGACTTTGGCCTAGCAGTGCTGGCCCTGGTGCTGCAGATAGTAGAGACCCAGGAGTTAAAGTCAAGATCAGTATTCTGAGCAATGTGAAGGAACCACCGCCAGCAGCAGAGAGGGCCATACATTTCCAGTGCCTTTTTCTTAGTCCTGCTAGGCAGTACAACTCAGGATTCCCTCATTGCTGCCTGAGGTCTTAAGAAAGGGAATGAATCTATCAAACAAAGAAAGTATCCCTGGTTTCACTGAAGGAAGAAACCGAAGTTTTAAATCAAGTCCTGCTATGAATGAGATTCTTAAAGAAAGGAACAACCAAGACAGAGTAGGAGGAGCCAGATGTAGTGTACCCTGAATTACCTATCTACGGAGGCAGAGAAGATTGATACTGGTTGTCTCAGTTTAGAAGAGAGACATCCTAGACTTGGAATTGGAGGGTAACAGAATCCTACTTCTGCTGGCAACATGCATCCCCACACAGTTTTGGCACCTCAATTTCTGCCTTAGAAGTTAGAGGAAGGTAAGATTTTTGCTCTGAGACACATGATATTCAATCAGTAGAATTCGAGGACTGATTCTTGCAAACAAGGGCTAGTGGACTGGAGGCCTTTTTATAAAACCAAGAGGACCCCATAAAGTCCTGCCCTGGTATTAGCACCAGGCAACACACAGAACAGCTGTTGAACATCCCTCTGTATGGACACTATCAGGAAGAGGAGCACTTTAATGTTAATTTTTATTTTATTTTATGTGTATGGGTGTTTTGCCTGCATGTATGTATGTGCACCATGTGCATGCCTTGTGCTCATGGAGGCCAGAAGATGGTACTGGATCCCCTGGAACTGGAGTTACAGACAGTTGTGAGCCACCATACGGATTCTCTGAACTGAACCCAGGTCCTGGAAGAACAAGTGCTTTTAACCACTGAGCGATCTGTCCAGCCCCAAGGGGAGCACCTTGAACTACATGTAGCAACCTTGGTTCAACTGAAGAAGACTTGGGTCCTACTTGAAGTCCTGGGGGGCATCTGAATGACAGTGAAGGGATCTCTTCTCCAAAATATCATCTGATCAGAGTTCTCCCACTCCTGTCTGTCCAGGAATGCCAGGCAGGGATATAGCCAGATGTGACTTTTCCAGACATCTGCTCTAGAGATTCATCGCAGTCTAAGGTGCCACTTCAGTAAAGGAAAGCATCTTGGTGCCAAGATTGACATATCAGGAGCTTCACACGTCCCTCTCCTTTGCTGGGACCCTTAGGAGAACTCGGCACCACCTGACCAGGATGTGAGTCTCTCTGCAGACTACGGAAGTCTGTGATTTCCACAGGCAAGGGCTTTGATCTGATTTGTGTAGATAGGTCAGTCAGTAGACAGTAACACTTCTAGTACTTGTCAGCTGAGGAACTTGGATGTGAACTGATTGCCCACATATATTCAAACAGAGACAGCATGATTGGTCCAGCCTTGAAAACTTCCAGACTAGTCAGGTAAGGATCACAATTGTGAACAGATCATCTACACATAACCCACCAGTGCTTGTCCTCAAAGACCTGGCCTTTGCCCCTCCACCACCTGTGTCCCTGTAACTTGGTCCTTAACACAGTGGTTCTCAACCTTCCTAATGCTGTGATCCTTTAATACAGTTCCTCATGTTGTAGTGACCCCCCAACCATAAAATTATTTTCGTTGGTACTTCATAACTGTGTTTTTGCTACTGTTGGGAGCTGTAATGTAAATATCAGTGTTTTTCAATGGTCTTTGGCAACCCCTGTGAAAGGGGAACTAAAACTGCCTTAGATTTAAGGGATACATGTTAGAAAACACTTGTACAACTTGAATTTAGAGTCAAGTGAGTCTGCATATTCACAGTCTGTCAGAATTGGCCCATCTTTAAGTTCAGAAAAAGTCAAAGCTAGTAAGTACAGGTGTTTGACAGGTTGGACCAAGAGCAGCTGTGAAGACCTTGGACAATGTGGGGATCATCCACCCCATATTAGCTAGGGCCCTGCATGTAGAAGAATGAAAATAGATCCATATATAGCCCCCTGCACAAAACTCAATCCAAATGAATCAGGGACCTCAACATAAAGCCAGATACACTGAACCAGATATAAGAGAAAATGGGGACTAGCCTTGAACTCATTGGCACAGGATCTGAATGTGCAGATCTGGTTTTTGGCCTTGAATGTCAGGAACTGAACTCTGCGGGTGATTCCTTATAGCCTTGTTACCAAGCTGTGCCTTCCCAATGATGGAACTCTGAGTGAAAACTGGCTCTTTCCTAGGAATGGCCTCTCCTATGTCTGACCTTAATGAATGGTGACAGTGTCACCAAGGCAAAAATGTAGGAATTCCTGAATATAATGGGAATACATAATGTTGAAGAGCACTTCCTCTTTGGGGATGCTGGAAAGCTCATCACTGAAGACTTTGTGTGCTTAGAGTACAGTGCCCAACACTGATCCTGTACAGTGGTGCTTCTCAACCTTCCTAATGCTGTGACCCTTTAATACAGTTCCTCATGTTGTGGTGACCCCCATCCATAAAATTATTTTGTTGCTACTTTATAACTGTAATTTTGCTACTGTAATGAATCATAATGTAAATATTTTTAGAGATAGAAGTTTGTCAAAAGGGGTCACAACCACAGGTTGAGAACCACTGATCTACACAGTATGTATTCATGTTCGGCCCAAAGACCTATATGGAAGAAAAAGCAAGCTGCAAGTCCTGGAGCATGTTGGCCAGGAGCAGGGGTACTGTTCTCACTGCCTTCCCATTCCAGTATGAGGAGGCTCTATGAGATGCAGAAAGGTTGGTTCAAGCCAATGTTGCAACCAGGAATGGCACTACCACCCATGTCAGGGCCGCATTTGACACTTTGTCCCAGACTTAGGGATCATAACAATGCGGTATTCACTTTGAGATTGAAAAAGGCCATCAGCTTTCTCCATAGTAGGAAGCATTGTGGGGTAAGAGAAACCACGATGTGAGCCTTTTCTGTGTTCTTCTCATTCACAAGTAACCTGGGGATTTATCTTCTTTTTCTGTTTGCCATTGTGTTCCCTTCAAAAAAAGTTTATTTCTACTCTGAATCTAAGTTTATGAATGACATAGATGAGTTACTTCCATTTACTACATTGACTCTTTTGTTAACAAATTCAAAGTTCTTGCTTCTTTTATTGTTATCCAGTACAAGAAAAACACAGCCTTGAACGATGGCTTTACTTTTAAAATGTGAAAGAATCCCATTGTGAAATGGTTGGGATCATAAAATGTGAAAGAAAAAAATGGAAAGTGGCCAGTTGCTGGGTTTTCTCATTCCCACTCATTTCTCAGTAAAATCAAAAGCTACATGCCTGCATTTGCTGCTCCAACTCGAGAACATGTGAGAAATTAAGTCACAAATGACAACTTGTGTTCACCAACTTTTGTTTCCCGAAGCATCTGCTCACTGGAAAGATTCACACTAGTTTTAGGGACATTTGGACACAGAAAAGCTAGTCTCACCCAATACCATTTGGGAGGCCAGGAGTACCTATCACATGGGAAACATGGTGACCTTCCATGTAAAACCTAAAGATAGTAGCAGGAAGATACAGGGACAGAAGTGGTTCCATATCAAAGCAGCTGAGTCTCTGGGACAAGGCAAGTGGGCAAAAGGAGAAACTGCTAATCTCAGTGGAAAGGGATTTTATTTTATCATTTTTATCTATTTATCCATACTGGGGACTTAATCCAACACTTCATGCATGCTAGGCAAGCATTGTGCCCCTAAGCCATATTCTCAGGCCCGGGAGGGAAATTTAAGCTATCTTGCAACAGGATCTACATGAGACTGGTGTACAGGGACCAGACTATCAGATGATTGGTCTGAGAATGAAGAAATTACATTTGCACCAGAGAACTGCTCCTAATATTCCTTAGGAATACGGCAAACCAGAGAGAACTTCCGCTTGGAGATGGATCAGAAGGACTCTCTATCCCTGTGCAGGTGAATATGGGACACTAAAAGTATCATGTACATGCTTTGTTAGGAAGTTCTGAGAAGGGAAAACTTGCTATAAGTGGGGTGCTCAACTCACCATTGGATGTCTTTCTTTGCCCTGGTCTAGAGGAACTTGATTGCCCCATTAAAAGGCAATGTAGAATAGGTATGTTGCATATATGGTAAACTCTAAGCAAGGTCTAAATTTTTTGATCATTCAAAGAAAAAAAGAGAGGTAGGTAAAATGCAGGACAGGTAAGATGGAGAAAAGTTGTCGGTCCTTTGCAAAATACATTCATGGTACATTCACTTGAGGAAGCCTTCACCACATCCATATCAAATGACTGACCAACTAATGGGGAATTATCAGTTAAAGAACTAAGAGGAATTGCGTTTACTCAGTTTTCTTTGCCCTAGATATTGCATGTTCTCTGACATCTCCTAGGATAAAAGAAAACACCAGTGTGGAGCAGAATACTACCTGAAGGTAAGATAACCATAACAATATCCACCACTTTAAAAAGTCTCCATATTCACCAGGAACTGAGTGAGGGTTATGGCATACATTCCACACACCCATCATTCCTAGAAGACAGAGCCTACCTAATCTGCTTCATAAATAGACAAGTTGATACTCACAGAACTTGCTAACGTGAGTTGACACTAATGGTATGTTGCTGGGCTGAAAATAGGACCTTGACCCGAATGCTGACTCAAAAGCCTGCATGATCCCCATCCTCTAACCCAAGTCATATTTTATGCATTATAATTTACATTTTGCATCCATGCTCCAAGACGTGCCCTGTGTAGAGTCTAGGAGAGGAATACAAGTTCTAATTAAGGAGCACCTCTCCAGAAGCAGGCAACATCCCTGTTGTCATCACTGGGAACCTGAGGTCATGAAGATTGATACAGTATCCCTTAGTGGGTCAGGGAGGTGAGAGAGGCTCACCCAGAGGCTCTGGGACCATGTCAGGAGAGGAACCTCCCATAGTTCAAGGACAGATTATACCCCCCACTGAGAAATCAAAACTGGGTACCTCCTAGTGGGGGTGGTGGGCTTATGTCTCTTTCTCTTTTGGGGGATACCAGAGGCATAGAGGGCAAGTTTGAGTTGTCAACCTGAGCACAGAAAAGGGAAAGGCACTAGTCCCTGTCAGTAGTTATGATGAATGAAGGGCCCTCACCACCAGCTTTTCTGTTACCTCAACCCTAGCCAGGGTTGACAGCCGTAAATATACTCCAGCTTCCTTTACAGGTCTTCAGGGAACAGGAGGACAGTACTCATGAGGACACTTGCAAGTGGCTTTAATAAGCCTAAGGCAATAAATTCTCCAGGCTGAAAGGGATTCACACTCTCCCATCCTTCACCTCCACATGCCCATGTCCTGTGTCCTCTTGCCACACATCAGCCTACTGTCCCTGGGCACAGTCATTATGCCTCATGATGGCCAGAAGAGTAAGCTCTGTGCTCATGAGAAATGCTACTGACCATGAGATGAGATGTGAGCAGCTCAGGCCATCCCAACAGTGGACCAACGGCCCCTGTCCTGTTCCTCTACTGTTTGCTAGAGTGTTTCCTGGGGCAAGTGCAATGCCAAGCTACACAATGCTCTTCAGGGGCCTTAGAGAATTTCATATGTCACTCCCTGCTGTAACTGCTTCACACACTGGGTCTTAAGAAGATATCACTAGCACAGACAGGAAAAGAAAAATTCCTTCCAGGCCGGTGAGAGTGTGTTCACATCATATTCATGTTTACACTAGAGTGACATCCTTTAAGGCATCTGTAAAGGGCTAGGGAATTCACATGTCTTTTCATCTCCCCTCCTCTTCCTCTTATTCATCTCTCCCCCAATCCTTCAATGCACTGGGGACAGGTGCACATACCTGTGGAGGGCTGAGGTGGATTTCAGGTATCTTCCTCAATCATTTTCCACCTTATTTTATTTTATTTTCGAGACAGGATCTTCATGAATCTAGAGATGTTAGAGTTGGATAGACTAGCTGGCCAATAAGACATAGGTACCTCTGGTCTTCTCATCCTCGAACTAGGATTGCATGTACATGCTTGGCTTTTTAGGCTTGTATTGAGGATCTGAACTCAGATCCTTGTGCTTATGCAGCAAGTGCTTCACTGAGTGACCCACCTCCCCAGCCCCTTTGTCTTCACATTTCTGATGAGAGATGAACTCATCACATGTTTTTTAAATCAACTAAAGGGTCTGTAGGCAGAGTTTTCCTGTCCCAGAAGCCATTTCCCAAATAATCACTCAGAAACTTAATACTAATTGTAAATGCTCAGCCGATAGCTCAGGCTTGTTGGTAGCTAACTCTTATATTTAAATTAACCCTATTCCTTATCTATGCTTCGCCACATGGCTCATGGCTTGTTACCTCATTTTCTACATGTTCTGCTTCCTCAGTGGTTGACTGGCGTCTCTCCTGACTCCACCCTTCTTCACCCCAGTATCCTCAGTTTGATTGTCCTGCCTAACTTTATCCTGCCTTGCTATAGGCCAATCAGCTTCCTTATTAACCAACAAGAGTTATATATTCACAGTGTACAGAAGGAATATTCCACAGCAAGGGTCATTATAAAAGCTAGGGAAAGTATATTCAGTCACCATACTTATAAAAATTGAAAACTAAGGTTGGTCAAATGGGAAAGAAAAAGCTTAGTTCAGTAGAGGCCATTAATTCTTTGATTCCATTCCCATGAGTCTATAGCCAACTTGGGAGGAATGGAGAGCGTCTATCAGTGGGTACATCAGAGAGGCAGGTACAGAAAGATGGTGGAAGTTTTCCTATAGGCCTCAGATGCTATCTGATGACAGTCTTAGCTTTTGGGTTGGTGGGAGCCAATGGTCCGCTAAGTTAATAGATTCCAAAAAGCTTTTATCTATTAGTCACACGATATTAGTTTCCACACAGAGTTGGAAAAGGAATGGCTATTCAGGGTGGTAAAGCTAGCCCCAAATCAGGTAATTAGCCCTGGACCACAGCATTCCAAGCTCTCCATATCACTGCAGTTCTTCAATCAGCCCCTGTAGACACAGCTTTTTACCAGCAGTCCCTGTTCACAGCTCCCCTCCCCATTGAACAAGCATCACACTGTGCACGTAGGGGGTGCATTATTTATTAAATATTATAAGGTCCCTTCTACCTAAGAAGGCTCCTTTCTAGCATCTGATGTAGATGAGCCTGAGTAGTGGTAGGAAGGCTGTCTTTAGGAGAGAGGGACAGCTGGTAAAGGCTATTAAGAAAAAAACTCCTGCATCATATCAAAACTATTAGCCACCATGACCCAGACCTGACTTTTTTTCTTATACCTTCTGAACCTGACATAACATTTACACATGACATAGATAGGATTACCATACCTAAAAGTAAAACAAAATCACTAAGAACATAGTTTAGCCTAATGGACTGGAGGTAACAGATGACAGAAACATGTTTTTTAAATAAAAAGATTTACATATTTTAAAAACTAGATTGACTATATGTTTCCCCAGTATATACAGTTATTTGTGCTCTGTGAACTATCTTACTTATGCTTAAATGTTTAGAGATGGAAATGAGACTCTGGAAGGAATCACTGTAGTATTGTCCACCATTTTATAATTTGTAAAATACAAATATTGTTTAATTTTATGGGACATTTTAGATAGCAATTAAGTCAAAAAGCATCAGTATATAAGTCATAGAGCCTCATGAATGTGGGTGTTATTAGACATTGGTTTCTTTTGTATAATTTGGATAAGAAGAGTTAACTCAAATCTTTGAATATCTCTAGCTAGAGTAAATGGAGTTAAAGTTTGATTTAAAAGCTAGATGTTTCTTGATACTAAAAAAAAAAAAAATCTATGCTCTGCCCAGTAATTTGCAGAGACTCCAGTTTTGTGCTAAGAATCCACATGTGAGTGCATCTCCCAGCTCTGTGTGGTTCCACTGGTTGATGTGTTTATCTCTGAGCCCATGCTGTGTTCCTTTAATCACTATCGTCTTAAAATAAGCTCCCGTATCTGGGAGAATTTGCTCTTCGTCCCACTCTGCTTTTGTAAAAAAAATTCTCTTTCCCCTTCTTAGCCATTTACACTCTTCCACGGAGAATTTCCAATCAGCTTATCAGTTTCCAGAGTTGTCATAGTTTCATTCCTACAAATTAAACTATAAATCTCAAAAGTGACTGAGTTGTCCAATCCACAAATGTATCAAGGTTCTCTACTGTTTCAGTCTTTTCATTAAAATTTTATAATTAACTTCACATGGTTTATTAAATTGAGTTTGAGGTGCATATTTCTGATGTGATTATACATAGGAATTCTGTGCCTTACCCATTTGTTAATTGATATAAAGCAATTTAGTATACATGACATAATATGTAGCAATATAGAACACATATAGAAACATATATATTACATTTCTTTTTAACAATTACCAATTGAGGACAGAGGCAGAAAGTTTAATGGCTACTTGATTAGGTATATTAAACACACACATACACATGATACTAAACATTCCTGTTATTTTTCATTCATATATACCTGGCTTAGGCTTTTATACAAATTTAATCACAACCCCTATGAGTAATTATTTATGAGTAATTATTATGTTTTCTGTCTTCCTTTCCAATTATGTTTCTTTTCCTTGTCCAACCAGAACATCAGTACAATGTTGAATGACAGGGATAAGTGAGACCCTTACCTTATGACTGAACTCAAAGGGAAGACATTCAGGCTGGCCCTACACACTATGTTTGTTTTAATCGTTTTGCATTAGGTTGACAGACACAAAAATGAATGACTTTCAAATTATAAAACAGCAATTTAATACCTTAGTTTTTTTGTTTTTTGTTTGTTTGTTTGTTTTTTGATATTCTAGCCATATCAAAGTAGTTCCTCTCCATTCGAGTGTTTTAAGACTCTGGGGACAATTTTGAAAATTATGAATCATGCTAATTTCTTTCAAATATTTTTCTACCTCACTGAGTTAATATATTTAAATGTTTTCCTATTCATAGAACAGATTAACAATTGATATCTAGATACTAAGACAATCTTGTGTTTCTATGTTAAAAACAACATTTTTTAACAGATTCAACTCTTCAAAACAGAAGAGGTTTTCTCAAGTCTCCCCAAGAGCATGCTCATAAGATGCTAAATTCATCTGCTGCAAGTTTTATTGTGTATTCTGTAGAGATCTGTATATGAATATATCTCAAACCAGGAGACCAGGGTTGGGAAGTCCTTTAGTTCCTTTACATAGAAAATAAGCAGAAACACTTTATTTCCCATTGCTAAAATAACCATGCAATTACTCTGTAAATACACGGCTGGTGACATGCTGGTGCACAAGAACTGCATGCTTGGTAAGTTGAAGCGACACCCTAAAACCTTTGAACTAATTACGTGTTAACTATGTTGGAGTTACATAGTAACTCTCAACTACAATCCAACATAAGCTGAAGGGCATGTAATCATTAAGTTCAGTGTAATAGGTAATAATTGTTTATGCCCTGGAAAGAAGTAGAACCAAGTCATCTGTAAGCATGCTTGTCTCACAATCACAAATAAATGTTAGCAGAATAACAATTTCTTACATTAGTCATGCATACTAACATCACAGACTTGCCCTGTGGCAGGTGATTTTGTTTTCTCACATAGAATTTAAAAGAACAAACATCTCTGAATCAAACATGTAATATCAATGAATTAAGATTAAAATGGCTAGACATTCACCAAAAAGTCTGTATTTTGTGAATAATTTTAAAAGCTTAATAACAATCTGTAGATAATTTTTGTTATTTTAAATTTCTACCCTATACCTATTCATTTAATGTTTTAGGAACTACAGTGTTATCTTGTCATTTCCATGTGAATTTTTTCATTAATTTGTGACTTTACATAGACTATTTTTTAAATTATAGGTACACCAGTAGCTAGTGCTGGGAAAGAATGATTAAGCAACATGCTTTTTCTTCTCAGGAAACTCTAAGACAGCATTGCCAGTGCACAATGTTCATAATTTAAAATATATGCAGAGCACTGAAATGTGTAAAGAGCAGAATGAAAAGAAAATAAATTTATTAAAATTTATTAAACAAATAAAATTTAATTACATTTATTAATAAATAATATATTTATTATGTATAATAAATAATGAATAAAATTTATTAAAATTATTTATATTAAAAATGAAGTATATGAGCCGGGTGGTGTTGGAACATGCCTTTAATCCCAGCACTTAGGAGGCAGAGGCAGGTGTGTCTCTGTAAGTTTGAGGCCAGCCTGGTGAGTGAGTTCCAGCCAGAGTGAGTTCCAGGACAGCCAGGACTACACAGAGAAACCCTATCTCAAAAAATATATATATGAAGATCTCTTCATAATAAAAGTACAAAAACCTACTCTTTGCAATATGAAAAATTGATATATTGCATAAAGAGATAGCATAAAGAGTGCCTAAGAACGTTCACTGTTGGAAAAACAAGATATACGAAAGTAATGTAGAACAAATATACATTGCATGCATGACAAAATAAGTGAGCTACAAAACACTCTACTGAAATTCAGCAGGTCATGTACAAAGGGAAAGTTATTGTTCAAAGCTACTTGTCCAACTGTTATTTCTTGTTAATTCACCACACCTGTTTTCCAAGTAGGAGCAGCACAACAGTACACTTCCAAGTCACCTACAAGCATTAAAGGAAGAAAACAGCAAATGAGTATCCCAATTAGAATCATGAAGTTCAGGAGAAAAGAAAAAACTGACCAACTGCAGGGGAGCGCCATCCATTCCTCCATTCCCATCTTTGCAGGGAAGTCTTTGGAAGTGGCTCCCTTGTATCGAATGAACTTAGCATTTTACCAGAGTGCTGTTGGAAAGACTTGATAATCTCCGCCTCCTTGTTTTGAAGACTTGAATATTCTGTTAAAAGATGATTTCAAAGTTGAATGTGATGGATTATGGCAAGCTCACTCTAGTTACATGCAATTCTTGTCTTACACTTTGAAAAGATCTTTGCAGTGTAATTCTTTGTTTTTAATTGCAGACATTTAAAAATGTCATTTTCTACTGTGAAGAATAATCTTCTTTCTTTCTGGTGTTTCTAAAGAAAAGAATCAGAAACCAATCTTTCTACTAATGTAAA
The DNA here is from genome assembly GCA_001675575.1 of Neotoma lepida. Taxonomy (NCBI): domain Eukaryota; kingdom Metazoa; phylum Chordata; class Mammalia; order Rodentia; family Cricetidae; genus Neotoma; species Neotoma lepida. The sequence goes on along the minus strand of LZPO01017283.1, from coordinate 709,340 downwards.
TATGAGATTAATTTTAAGAAGTTTTTGGTCATTTGCTTTATTTTATTATCTTATTTTAAAGTTAATGCATTTGAGCATTTAAGAATTAGGACAATATGGTATTCAACTGGATTTTTTATATTTTAAAAATTTTAAGTATAATGAGTTTTATAATTCATCAGATTTTTATAAATTTTTGGAAGTGAAGCCTTTGGCAAGGGGATGTCTAGTTTTTGCTAATCTCTAATTTTTTCCCCAGTGTATTGCTTGTATTATTAGAAAGAAACATTGTAAGTGGGTCATTTAATTGTACTACTTGGCTGAATTTCCATATAGATTTTACCACGTATGGAGAAGATTTTAGTTGTATCCTAGCATTTTAAATAAGAGTAATTAGCTTTTTATTAAAGTCATTTTCAAGGTAAGTTCCTATTTTTGTGTGTTCTACTCTAAAGCTATATAACAGTTCCTTTTTATTCAAAGTTCACTTGTTGAAATGCTAGTGGTAAATTAATGCTACAAATGATTATTTATACAAATATACATCTACTTTTAAATATTTTTAATGTGAGATGTTGAATGAATAAAACTTCTAACTCAGAAAAATCTCCATTATTTCTTTTAATATTGTAATAGTTAGCTATTTTGTGTCATGACTAACATGAAATTTTTGTAGGTCTGTTTCTTCCCGTTCTATTTTTTCTACTAATTGTCAGTCCTGGACTTTTATCTTCTTGTGTTTTTATTTCATTTACTATTGTTTGTATTCCTTAAACTTTCAATTAGCATTTGCTAACACCCTTGGATTTGTTGCTAGTGTGGAGAAAATTAGCTTTTGCGTCTGTTAGCTATGAGAATTCGTCAAACCTGTATAAAACAATAGATTGCCAGTATCAGGTTTTGCTGAATCTTCCAGAACTGTGAATTTGAGCTGCCAATTCCCTAAACATCCAGCCTGCAGACACAACTTCCTGTGGGCATCACTCCCTTACCTTATCCATGGAAAGGTTGAAAGAGCAATTTTCATTGCAATCCCCTGAGACGACAGTGCTTTGTACTACTACACTGCCATGGCTGTTGTTACATGTAGATCTCAGGCAGGACTTGTTCATTCTTCTTCTGCATCCATATCACACAACAAGGACTACAGTTCAAGTTCCTGTCTGTTTGGCCCGAACTGTCAATGTCAAATACTGCTGTGTTGTTCTGGTTTGCTGCTCTGCGTTTCCATGCCCACTCATTCTATCACCTATGCATTCATTTCTTGACCCATATCAGCTCATATTATAATTTTCAATCCAGTAGTTCAAATGGTTTTCTGAAGGAGAGTCAAGTTAAAAACCTCTCGTGTCATGTTAATAGAAAGCAAAGGCAGTAATTTTATCTAATTACTTTGTAACTGGTTATTTTTCTATTTTAATGTGGCTCCTACAGTAGGTGAATATAATTAGCAAAACTCAGACTCAAACAGACTTCCCTGGAGAAGCTGAATTGGAAACAGAGTATCTTGGTTTCTAGTACTTAAGAAAAGGAGGGCCTGCAGGTGGTAGAGCATTGGCCTGGCATATACAAGGCCCTGGGCTTGTTCCCTAACACTGTCAAAAGACTGTCAGGGGAGAAAGAAAGAAAAGATGAAAGCCTAGTCCATCAGGATCCATCTTCCTAGATGTTAATGGAGATCCTAGGATTGACTTAGTCCCCATACTATAAGGCCCCTGCTGTCTGCTTGTTCTATTCCCTGAAGAATATTGAACAGTATTCAGATGGTGCCAATCATGACTTAAGCATTCTGCTTGTGACATTTGTCCTCCTCCTAGCCTGTACCAAGTGTAACTAAATCCTTCATTGCTCCTTCACTAGCAAAAATGAAATGCACAACAGTCCTCATCTAGGGGTTATTTTGTCCAGCCCTCACCTTTCAGGGCACATATGGCCACGTCAATAGACTTAATTATTTGAAACAAAAAGAGAGAGACTTGTTTGTTTGTTTGTTTGTTTGTTTGTTTTTAAATGCTGGGGGCATTGAACCCAGCACCTTGGGCATGCTTCATGTATTACTTCCTTTTCCATTGCTGTGAAAAACACCATGACCAAGGCAACTTACAGAAAAAAGAGTTGATTTGAGCTTACAGTTACAGAGGGCTAAGAGTCCATGATGGTATGGAAGAATCAGGCATGGTAGCTAGAGCTAGAAGCTGAGTACTTACATCTTGAAACACAAGCAAGAAACAGAAAGAGCAAATTTGAAATGGTGCAAGTCTTTAAACTCTCAAAGCCCACCTCTAGTGACATACTTCCTCTAACAAAGCCAAACCTCCCGAACCTCCCAAATTGTACCATCGACTGGAGACCAAGTGTTCAAATGCCTGGGACTATGGGGAGCATCTCATTCAAACCACCACACTTGGTAAGTGCTCCTACCACTAGTTATATGCCTGACCAAGAAGGTGATTTTTTATTATCACTCTAGGAGTAAGGAGGATACTGGGATATAGAAGGTAGGTGTCTAGGATGCCACTAAGCAGTGCCCCTCAACAAAGAATTACCTGTCTCCAAGTGTCTATAATGCTGAGGTTGGCATATGCCAGGAAATGATAGATGAAAAAGGGTTTTCCGTGAGAGGATTATTCCCTCAAATATTGCAAATTGGGGCTTGATTGTGGACCAAATGCAATTCTATTTGTTGTTGTTGTTGTTGATTTTAAGATAGGGACTCTGTAGCCCAGGTTGACCTTGAAGTATGGCAATCTTCCTATTTTGGTGCTGGGATTCTAGACATGAGTCACCATGATTGGCTTGAATGCAATTGTTCTCACAGTTGGTCCCTATCTGTGAGAAGCCTTTCACAGGAATATTTAAACAGAACATATTTCATTCATTGGGGTGTGTGTGTGTGTGTGTGTGTGTGTGTGTGTGTGTGTGTATGTGTGTGTACTGTCTCTGGGAATATGTACACAGTGTGACTTCATTAAATACTAGAACAAAAGTTTCACTTTTCAGTCTCATTTGTTTCTCATAAGAAGGGGGGATCGATAATTGTATATTATGTGCTAAGACAAATCAAAGCAATTCAAGACAATTTAAACTGCCTCAAGAGGGAATTTGATCAAGGGTCTTTGTGGACAGCCATGTACTAATTTAACTTAAATCAGATTATTAGAGCTACATAATCAATATTCATCACCAACAATTTCAGGAGACCACTTTTCTTCAGAAAAAATAATGCTCTAGCACTTGAGAAACCAAAAGATTCTCCTCAAGGTGACCTAGTCAGGGTTTAAGATGGAATTTGTGGTAGAAAATACATAAAATTTCAGGATTTCTGTACCCCAAAGTTTTATACCAATATACTTTCTAAAGCCAATAATAAGTAGAAAAGAATATGTGAATCACACAGGATTCAGTGAGAGAAGCAGAAACATGAAGCCTGCTGTGGAGTGTCGGATTTCTCACAGAGGGTAGACTTTATGGTTCTATAAGGGCAGTCAGCAGTCCATGCAATGCTGTTTGCTTCTGCATCTAATGTCACCAGTCAGACCAGCTGCTGGAATGGAGTTATGTATGGGCAGAAACAAACACAAGCCAAACTCTGCATTTCTCATTACCTCCAACATTAGTGCCATGGATAACTTTCAGGAGAAGCTAGCGTTGCCATGGCACTCACATGTTTGTCCCAGAGAAACCTAAGGAAGAGACCTGGTAGAATCTGTAAGAGCCATATGTCCAAGTATTGCTCTGTGTCAACATGGCAAGCCTGTAAATCAATCACAACCAACCTGACATGCTATATATAGCAGAGTGTCAACATAGCTGCTGCTTTGCTCCTACCTTCCAAATCTTACATCACTTTCTCTTGTGACCAGTCCTAGCCTGGAACCACTCAGGGAAGGGACCTTCATGAAACACAGTACGGAGCTACCATGAATATCCTACTTGCCAATGGAAAACAAATCAGTACTCATGAAAATTCCCACCATCAACATTGTGAGCAATAGCAAGAGATCCAACCTCCTTCTTCTGGATTCTGAGGGCATCTACATTTACATGTACACATTCATCACAGGTACCAGACACACACATACACACATAATTTAAAAATAAAATAAAAGTTTAAAAAGAAGCTATGATCAATAAAGTATGAGAGGTTGGCACCAGCACTGGGATTGTGGGTATCAGAGAATAGAATTTCAAATGATAAATGAAGATAAAAAAGGTATAGGGAGTGCTCGTTAGGAACTCTCTAACAGGATGGGAACTGTGGGACAGACCATGGTCATGATATTTAAGTTCACAGCTAGAACTGTGGCTAGATCTGAGAAATAGTAGGGACTGGATGCCAATTCCTTAGAGACTGAGATGTTTGATGCTACTGTATAAAAGAAAGACTGAAAAACACATGTTTGGAAAAGCAAGCTACAGATTGGAAGATTAGCAAATTTTCAAAATAACATATCACATATTACATAGATTTTGAGAAAGCCTTTGCCAAAATTCAACATCTATTCAAGATTTAAGTAAACCATTAGCTTGTGCTAGTAGTGCACCTCAGCGCTTAGGAGACTGAGGTTCAAGAATTGTTGTGAACTGAAAGCTAGCTTGGGCTATATACCAAATATCAAGCCAATTAGGGCCACTTAACATTAAAATTAAAATTAAAATGAACTGTTAATAAAATATGAATCAGTTCATTTATTTTCTAATAGTAAAATATAACAACAAACAAACCATCACTAATGAGTGCATCCCCCTTAAAATTAGACAGGACATGAGTAGATTTTATTATTGTATTTTTTTTATTACTTAACATACAATTTTTGAGCCAAACCAATTTGAGAAATAAGTCAAAAAGTATAAAAATTGGGAAGGTCAAGTTACCATTATTTGTAGATAAAATGACTGTTAAGTAGAAAATCCAACATAGTATGTAGTTTAGGAACCCACAAATACTGCTATAAATGATAGAGAATTTTAGTACATTTTCATGCTTAATATCCATATAAAGAAAATATTTTTGTTGTGTGTTGAATACAAAATATCCTCCAATAGCTCTTGTTTTGAATACATGGTCCCTAACTGATGGTCCTTTCTTAAGAGGTTGTGGAAACTATAAGGTAGGACTTACCTGGAAAAGGAATGTTACTAAAGCACAATCCATGGAACATATTATTTCTGACCACTTCCTGTTTTGCTCTCTCCTTCCTGGTCCATCGAGAAATGAACAGCTCCCTTCTGCCACATGTTCCCACCACCATGATATGCTTCTCAGGCACATAGTACTAAGTAATCGCGGACTGAGCCTTCTGAAAGTGTGAGCCAGAGGATTTTTTCTTTTGTTTCTGACAAGTAATTTACCATAGCCATGCTTAAGTATTTAATATAGTTTTCTGACAAATGAACACCAGTTGTTACCTATAATATCTACAACTACTAAAAACAGATCCTAAAACTAAATTTAATAAGAAATGTGAAAATTTTCTTAGATTTTATCCTTATTTTTATTATTTATTTATTGTGCTTGTGTGTGCGCATGCACATGTGTGTGCATGTGTGTGTGTATGTATGTGTGTGTGTGTGTGCATGTGTGTGTGTATGGCATGTGTTCAGGTGCCCTCTGAGGCCAAAAGAAGGCATTAGATCCCCTGGAGTTGAACTCACAGGAGGTTGTAAGCCTTCTAATATGGGTGCTGGGAACTGAACTCCAGTCTTCTGAAAGAGCAGCAAGCACTCTTAATCACTGAGCCATCTCTCCAACCCTAAAAAAACGGGAATAAAGAAAAAAAATGTAAAGTCTTGATGAACAAAGTATATACCGTATCTTTGGACATAACAGCTCCATATCATAAAAATATTGGTTCTCTCTGAATTAAACTCTTAGAGAATCTCAATAAAATTCCATGTACTTTGAGGGGAAATATATGAGCTGAATCTAAAGTTTACATGAAAAAAATTTACCAACAAGACAATCTAGTAAATTTGATATATCTTATAAATGAATGGTTGTAGCATTATTAAATATTAAAATATTGCATAACTATGAGTTTAAAAGTAGTGCATGAATATAGAGTTCAATTGATCACATGACAAATTTGAGTAGATAGAAGTGCACATGAGTTTCTAGGATATAAAGACGGCATTTCAAAAGAGCATAGAAAAGACACTGCACCTATAACTATTTTAATTCTTCTACATTTATATATTTATCATGGAGTGTGTGTGTGTGTGTGTGTGTGTGTGTGTGTGTGTGTGTTCTCCAGTTCCATTCACTTTCTTGCTGATTCCATTTCAGTTTTCTTTATTGCTGTTCCTTTACCAGATTTTCCCTATCTATTCACCTGTTGATGGACACATAAGCTGGCTCTGCATCATTGCTATTGTAAATAGTTCAGCAATAAACATAGATATGCAGTTTTCTGTGTGGTAAGACTTAAGACTCCTTTGGTATCTGCCCAGGAACAGTATAGCTGCATCATATGATAGTTCTCCTTTTGTTTTTTTGTTTTTTAAGAAACTGCCATATGGGGCTGGCAAGATCACTCAAGAGGTAAAAGGGTAAGAAGCATTTGCTACCAGATAATGCAACTCTTAACAATCTGAGTTCAATTCCCAGAACCTACATAAAGGTGGAAGCTGAGAATCAACTCCAGGCCCCTCACATAAAATAAAAATAAATAAAGTTAAATTTTTAAAAACCCTCCATACTGTCAGCATTTATTTCATATTCTTGGCTGTGTAGATCACCTGGGATGGATGTACTTTAGGCTACAAGCCCCAGACCTGCATTTATCAGTGTTTTGGAAAGAGCAGGCTCCATAAGGCATATTTAAATACTTAGCATGAAATAGACTGCAGAACATACCAGGTGGGGATAATTGTCTCTAAGAAGATCACATTTGAAAGGCCTGGGTCAGAGGGAGTCTCCATCCCTCCAGTTTCATGTCTAATCTTTTGTATGTGTATGCACATATTACCTATTAACAAAAGAAAAAGGATTTATCAAGAAAAAGACCATCAACATAATATTATATGTACTGAGCAGCAATAAGTTTTAAAGTATTAGCCTAAAGTAAATAAGAGTTTGGAAAATGGGTGTTGTTACATAAAATTAGTTGTTGTTAACTACAAGGAAAATTGTGAAGCAATGACAAATTGTATGCACATAATCATAGGACAATAAAGAGAGCCAAATTGTTTATAAGAAATATACTAGTGATTAATGTGTTATATATTATGGAATGAGAATTAGTTCATAACAATTGTAACTCATAAATCATGTTTGTGTAAAAATAAACAATAAGCACCTTAATGTTTAAAACTACATTAAGAAAATACATTTTATCTTTTAACTGTAGATAGCTAGCAATTTATGCTACAACTGTCTGTGTTTGCTTTCACATGCAGTAAGCATGGAGAAAAACTAAATCGACTATTTAGGTTACATAAATGTCTCATAAACATTTTTATGGATATAATACCTGATAAGAGATAATATACTGCAATGTACTTTTTTATACTCTTGAATTCTTTGAGAATTTCATATGTTGTATTTTGATCACATCCCCCTTCCCATATCCTCCAAAATAGCCCCATTCCATGTCCACCAACTTTGTGTCCTCATTTAAAAAAAACCATCCATCAAGTCCCATTAGTACTGGCCATCCACTGGAGCATATTAGACCTACCAGGGACCACACCCTTAAAGAAAACTAATTTTCCCTTTCCAAGTAGCTATCAATAGCTCCTCAGCTAGGGAAGGAATTTCAAGCCCACCTCACCTCTATGCTGTAATTTTTCAGTATGTCTAATATCATGCTAATATTTTTCATAAAGTGATCAAGTTAAACAACTTAGCTTGATCAAATAAAATACCATATGTATGCATACATTCACATGATTGTATTATGACTCATTCCACAATGTGTCTGGAGGAGTATGGAGAAATAGATTTAAAGAGCATTTTTATTATAGCTATACTTATAAAAACATATTTTAAAATTCAATATGAGCAATTGAAATTATTATTTTCAGGACACAGCAGCCAAGGAAGCAGGTAGGTTAACTGCAGATCTTCACCCCTCCCTCCATTCCTCCAAGTCTAATCCCCCAGTCTCATCCTCAACTCCTTTACTGTGGCCTCTCCCTGCTCTCTACTCTCATTCCCAGGGGATGAATCAGATACTGGNGCCCCCATCTCCATTGGATCACACAGATCTCCTCCAATCTTCCTCCCCATTTATCCCATTGCCCAGGCCCCCAGCTCCAGCAGGCAATCCCTGGGAACTCTCCAGCCAAGCCTGTCAGAGAAGCAAGTACAGGTCAAGCAAGTAAGCAAGCTTCAGATCTTCACTCTCCCTCCTCTTCTCCAAATCCAATCCCCCAGTCTCATCCCCCGCTCTGTAGCAGACTACCTGTTTGGGCCTCTCCTCATTCTCTGTCCACATTCCCAGGGGACTAGGCAGATCCCGGGGGCACACCCTGCTTTTTCCTCTCCTGTGGACTCCCTCACTGTCCCTGCTAGCTCATCTCCATTCCTAAGTATCAGCTTCCAATACCTAGAAACACATTCTACCCAGAACCTCCAGTGGCCACACCTGACAGGATCCCAGAAGAATCCTGTACCAGGCAACACATTTCCACACTCTTCCTAAGAACCAGAGAGGGCAACAGAAATCACAGAATAAAATACCCACTCAACAAAGACATGACTAGCTATTAGCACCTAGAGTTACAGTCTTTCCAATCCAAGATGCCTAGACACCAGTGTAAAAACAGTAACAGCCAGGACAATATGTCTCCACTAGAGCCCAGCAACCTTACTATAGTAGGTCCTAAGAAATGAAACATAGCCGAAGCACAAGACAAAAACCTTAAAATAGCTTTTATGAATATGATAGAGGTCCTTAAAGAGGAAAGAAATCCATCAAAGAAAGCTATGAAAATACAAGCAAACAGTGGAAAGAAATGAATGAAACAATTCAAGACTTGAAAGTGGAAATAGAATCAATAAAGGAAACTCAAACTGGAAATCTGAAAATGAGAATTCTAGGAGCTCAAACAGGAACCTCAGAAGCAAATCTCACCAACACAATACAAGAGATGGAAGAGAGAATCTCGTGCACTGAAGACAAGACAGAAAAAAATGGATAATTCAGTCAAAGAAATGTTAAATCTCAACAACTTCTGGCACAAAACATCCAGAAAATCTGGGACACTATGAGAAGACCAAATCTAAGAATAATAGGAATAGGAGAGGAGGAGAGGAAACCCAGGTCAAAGGCACAGAAAATATTTTCAACAAAATCAAAGAAGAAAATTTCCATAACCTAGAGAAGGATATGCCTATAAAGGTACAAGAAGCTTACAGAACATCAAATAGACTGGACCAGAATACAAAGGCCCCTTGTCACATAATAATCAAAAATCTAAACTTACAGAACAAAGAAAGAATATTAAAAGCTGCAAGGGAAAAAGATCAAGTAACATATAAAGGCAGGCCCATTGGAATCACACCTGACTTCTCAATGGAGATTCTAAAAGCCAGAAGGGCCTGGGTAGATGTTCTATGAACTATAAGAGACCACAAATGTCAGCCCAGCCTGCTATACCCAGCAAAACTTACAATCAGAATAGATTGAGAAAACAAAACAAAACACATTCCACAATAACACCAAATTCAAGTAGTATCTATCTACAAATCTAGCCCTACAGACAATTTTAGAAGGAAAATTTCAACCTGAAGAGTTTAACCACATGCAAGAAATAAATAACAAACCAGCAAATCAAAAGGGGACACACAACACCACAACACCAAAATAACAGGAATCAACAAACACTGCTAATCAATAACATCAAGGCTTTCAATTCCTAAAAACAAGGGGAAAAAAAACAACTGACAGAATGGACACAAAAACAGAAGCCATCCTTCTGCTGCATCCAAGAAACACACCTTAACATCAATGATAGGCATCACCTCAGGGGAAAAGAATGGGGGAAAAAGATATTCCAAGAGACTGAAGAAGCAAGCCAATGTATTCATTTTAATATCCGACAAATTAGCCTTCAAATCAAAACTAAATAGAAGAAATAGGAAAGGATACTACATACTCATCAAAGGAAAGGTCCACTGAGAGGACACTGCAATTCTTAACATCTATGCACCAAACACAAGGACAACCAAGTCCATAAAAGAAACACTATTATAGCTTAAATCACATAATGACCATCACACACTGATAACAGGAGACTTCAATATCCCATTCTTGTCAATGGACAGGTCATCCAGACAAAAACTAAACAGAGAAAAGCTGGCGCTAACTGACAGCATAAACCAAATGGGCCTACCAGATATTTACACAACTTTTCACCCAAACACAAAAGAATTTATACCTTCTTCTCTGTACCTCATGAAACTTTCTCCAAAACTGACCACATATTCAGACACAAAGCAAGTCTCAACAGATACAAGAAGATTGAAATAACTCCCTGCATCCTATCTGACTACTATGGATTAAATTAACAACAGAAAAACAAACAACTGAAAGCCTACAAACTCATGGAAACTGAATAACTAACTACTGAATGGAAATGGGTCAAAACATAAAGGAAGAAAGAAATTAAAGACTTTCTCGAAGTCAATGAAAATGAATACAAATGAACCCAAACTTACGGGATACAATGAAGACAGTTCTAAGAGGCAAATTCATAGTGCTATGTGGTTACATAAAAAAAACAGAGAGCTCTCATATGAGCAATTTAACAGCACACTTGAAAACTCTAGAACATAAAGAAGAAACCACACACAAAAGGAGTAGATGGCAAGAAATAGTCAAACTCAGGCCTGCAATCAATAAAATAGAAATAACAACAAAGACAAAAAACAATACAAAAATCAATAAAAAAAGAGTTTGTTCTTTGAGAATATCAACAAGATAGACAAAACCTTATCAAAACTAAATAAAAGGCAGAGACATAATACCCAAATGAACAAAATCAGAAATAGTGGGACATAACAACCAACACTGAAGAGACCCAGAAAATCATAAGAACATACTTTAAAAACCTGTACTCTGTGAAAATGGAAAATTTAAAAGAAATGTATAATTTTCTAGATACATATCACTTACACAAGATAAATCAAGGTCAGATAAGACTTATCATCCCTAGTGAAATATAAGTAGTCATTAAAAGTCTCCCAACCAAAAAAAAAAGAAAATAAAAAATAGAAAAGCCCAGAGCCAGATAGTTTAACAGCATGATTCTACTAGACTTTCAAAGAAGAGCTAATGCCAATACTCCTCAAATTATTTCACAAAATAGAAACAGAAAGAACATTGCCTAATTCATTTTATGAGGCCACAGTTACCCTGATATCCAAACTACATAAAGATCCTCCCCCCAAAAGAAAGAGAATTACAGACCTCATGAACTTTGATGCAAAAACACTCAATAAAATGCTAGCAAACCAAATCCAAGAACACATCAAAAAGATCATCCACTACGATCAAGTAAGGCTTCATCCCAGAGATACAGGGATGGTTCAACATACAAAAATCAGTAAATGTAATCCACCACATAAACAAACTGAAAGAAAAAAAAGATCATCTCATTAGATGCTGAAAAGGCTTTTAACAAATCCAACACACTTCATGACAAAAATCCTGGAGAGATTAAGGATAGAAGGTACACATCTAAACATAATAAATGCAGTTGACAGCAAGCCTATAGTCAACATCGAATTAAATGGAGAGAAACTCAAAGTAATTCCACTAAAATCAGGAACAAGACAAGGTTGTCCACTCTCTCCATACCTATTCAATATAGTACTTGAAGTCTTAACTAGAACCATAAGACACCTGAATGAGATTAAAGGAATACAAATTGGAAGGAAGAAGTCAAAGTATCACTATTTGCAGATGATATGATAGTATACATAAGCAATGCCCAAAATTCCACCAGGGAACTTCTACAGCTGAGAAACACTTCTAGCAAAGCAGCTGGATACAAGGTTAATTCACAAAAATTAATATTCTTCCTATATACAAATGACAAATGGGCTGAAAAAGAAATCAGGGAAACAATCCCCTTCACAATAGCCTCAAAAAATTTAAAATATCATGTAGTAACTCTAACCAAGCAAGTGAAAGACCGGTATGACAAGAACTTCAAGTCTTTGAAGAAAGAAATTGAAGAAAATATCAGAAGATGCTAATGGATTGGTATGATTGACATAGTAAAAAGGGCCATCTTACCAAGAACAATTTACAGATTCAAGGCAATCTCCACCAAAATTCCAACACAAGAGACCTTGAAAGAACAATACTCAACTTCATATGAAAACAAAACAAAACAAAACAAAACAGGATAGCTAAAATAATCCTGAATGGTAAGAGAATTGTTGAGGGTGTCACCATCCCCAATTTCAAGTTATCCAACAGAGCTGTACTAATAAAAAGCACATGAT
>LZPO01017283.1:670258-684161 GCA_001675575.1 Neotoma lepida | reverse complement strand
TAATGGTATCTCTTCACCAGCAATAGAAACCCTAAGACAGGCCATAATGGTGGAAGCATGTGACATGGCTTGTTTATATCTTGACTGACCAAGAAGCAGAGAATTCAAGTTGGGACAAGAGGCAGATGTCACTTGCAAGGCCTGCAGATGCCACCTGCACCTGGTGGCCCACTTCTGCTAATTGGGGCACAGTCCCAAATGTTCTACATCCTCCAAAAGACATCACTACCGTATAGGATCAAGCATCCAAATACATGAGCCTGTATGGGACACTTTACATACAAGCCATAATAAGTAATTAATAAACTTTTCCTATAAAAAATGTAGGAAATATCATAGGTTTTTACAGACTCTGTAGTGTCAGTCACAGCTCATCATCCCTGCTATTGTAGCAGAAAAAAAAGAGCAAAAAAAAAAGACAATTGTTAACCATGAGCATAGCTGTACTCCAATAAATTTGAATGTACAAAATAAGGTGGCGAGGTAGATTTGAGCTACCTATCCATTAGCAGTAATGTTCCAACTTCCTATAGATACAAAAGACCTTGGTAAATGTTAGTGCTATACATATCCCAAGGATCATTTCTTTCACCCTCAATAAACCATTGAGCTCACGACATACTATCATCCTGGGGCTATTTCCCTCCCTCACACAGTGCCTGTTCACTGAGTACCTGTTCTGTGAGAGGTGTTATGCCAGCTCTGAAGGTGTGGGACACTCAGTTGTAATAAGATGGGCACAACCTACACCTAACACCTTGAAGTAGCATCTGAACCCTGTCCCTCTACCAGTCTGTGCCACTTTGTGGGGGTCCAGCTCTGACCTGTCAAAAGGTTCTTGGAGGGAGGAGTTAGGAATTGAGAAATAATAGGAAGAAATATAGACATAGATGGAGAGAAAGACAGAGATGCAGGATAGATTTGGGAGGGCCCTGGGTCAATACCTAGCCACCCCGAGTTTATTCATGATGGGCTTTTTTATACATCAGCAAGGGGAGGGGCAAAAGACCTCCCAATTTTAAGATCGAGGTATAAAGTACCAATAAGTGTAGACCCTTCAAAACACCTGGTAACCATGTCTTTGGCCAAATCATCCTATTATGCAGCCTTGCTGGACAAAGCAAGCTCAGACTTTCTTACCTTGGGTAAGGCCTTACTAGGGAGCCTCTGTGGGCCTTCACACCACTAGAGTACTATTCTGTTGGGCCAAAAAATGATCAGCTACAACTCTGCAGTACTTAAGAAACATAAGCTTCACCCTACATTTGCACTGCTCCTTCCTAGGCCCCAGAAAGAGCCTTAACAATAATTCCTATGCTCTTAGATGTGTCTCAAGTTCATAAATATAAGTATTTAACTGAGATTGAGGCCACTGTCATTTCTCACTCACACTTATCTCTCCTCCCTTGTAGTTTCACCATCCCTTTGAAGCAGCAATATAAGCTATCAGAAGTCATTCTAAACCCCCCTTTAAAGATTGATTTATTTTTATTTTATGTGTATATTATGTGTATTTTATTTTACCTATACGTTGTTTTGCGTACATGTATGCCCCCCCACCAGAGGTAGAAGAGGGCATCAAATCCTCTGGAACTGAAATTCTAGACTGTAGTTAACCACTATGTGCATGCTGGGAACTGAACTCAGGTCCTCCACAAGAACAAGAAGAGCTCTTAACTGCTAAGCCATCTCTTTAGCTCCATTCTAAACTATTTATGATAGATTCTTGGCCTTGGGAGTATAGTCTATTGGGACTTTCTGGTGACAAGAACTCTGTTGAGGGGCAAGAATTAACAAATTATTAAATAATGATTCACTATGGCTCTTTGGGGCCCCTGTGGCCAGAGCTCAGAAGGACTGCTATTGACAGCCAGGATAACATTGAACTTAGAAGCCAATAAGACAATATTAATACAAAGGTCTCTGACAAGTTATTTATGGATGCTAATTACCTAAGCTTAGTGAAGTCCACACAACAATACAAGTAAAGTCACCAAGATTATAAGTTACAAAGTCATTTTTAACTCCTCACAGGCTTCTTTTCACTCTGGAGCTCAACTGAGCCCTATACCATAACATTCACTCTCTTAAATACCATGAAAAACTCATGAATGGGATTGGAAATACAGCTCATCTTTTAAGAATATCTGTTGTTCTTTCAAAGGACCCAAGTTCGCTTCCCAACATCCACATGGGGTAGTTGACAACTGCCTGTAACTCCAGCTTTAGAAGCTCTGACACACTCTACTGGCCACTGCAGGCACCCGAACACAGGTGGCACACATGCATACACAGGCACATAAATAAAAATAAAATATATCTTTAAAGAACAATAAATGTAAGTCTTATCTAAGCATGGATATGCATGCATATGTATTTAAATGCATATGTACACTGGCACGGACCACATGGTGACCATTGCTGCTTCACAAAGTTCCAGCATTTCGACATTGTGGATCACAATTCTGCAGCACCCTTTTACTTTCATTTTTAATGATTCTCACTATGTGTTATGGGAGTTCCCTTATGCCTTTTCCTTTGGGAAATTTTGTGTGGGCTTCAGTAGCCTCTTTAAAAAAAATAATTCTTTGGATAAAATCCCTGCATTTGAGAGGCAGAGGCAGCAAAATTGTCACAGGTTCAAGGCAAACTGGTATACACAGAGAGACCCAGGTCAGTCAGGATTACACAGCATAGCAGCCATTGTAGCTACGTGGTAACAGAGAATGCAGAAAAGTCCTTAGGATCACTGTCAGAACTCACATCCTGGCTTAGGCACCCTTCATAACTGCTTTCTCCCTTGCCTCTGCCTCCTCTTTAGCCCTTTTATATTCTTGTCCAACTCCCACCTTCCCAACATCAGCACTGGACAGTTTCTAAGAGCCACATGCTTCTAAATGGCCTTCTCTGATGTAGAATAAAGTTTTGGCACAGACAGGCATAGTGCATGCTTTCTGGGCTGCTCACAATAAGGGTTGACATCTTGGTGCCCTCAAGCAGAAACTGAAGCAAGAGCAGGTTTCATAAATATGTTTTTCTTCCTGTGTAGTTCATCAGCTCTATAGTGTTTCCTCTACAAGAAAAGCATCAGTTAGAAATGAACGTTGTCTACATTATAATTTCTCCTAGCAAACATTATTTTGCAACTTCAGTCACTTCATAAGAATGATAAAGTACAACATGTATTCTTTGTGTCTAGTATCTTTCCCTTATGTGTTTATGAGACTTACCCATACTGTCTTGTACGGGTAGTTCATGATTTTTTTATAAGTTTATTTATTTATCTATTTATTTTAATCCAGGCTGCAGTTCCCCTTTCTTCTCAGTACCTCCCTTCCAGATCTCCCTCTGTTCCCACCCCCAAATCCACTCCTCCTCCATTTCTGTTCAGGAAAGGGCAGGTCTCCCATGAGTATCAACAAAACATGGCATATCAAGTTGCAGTAAGACTAAGCACCTCCCCATGTATTAAGGGTGGGCAAAGTGACCCAGTATGGGGAGTAGGGTCCCAAAAGCCAGTAAAAGAGTCAGAGTCAGAGACAGGCCCTGTTCCCACTGTTAGGAGTTCCACAAAAGGACCAAACTATATAACTGTAATATATATTCAGAGTGCCTAGGTCAGTTCCATGCAGGCTCCCTCCTGGTTGTCAGTTCAGTCTCTGTGAGCTCCTATGAGCCCAGGTTAGTTGATTCTGTGAGTTTTCTTGTGGTGTCCTTGACCCCTCTGGCTCCTACAATCCTTTCTCCCCCTCTTCTGCAGGATTCCCCAAACCCTGCCTAAAGTTTGGCTGTGGGTCTGCATCTGTTTCCATCAGTTGCTGGATGAAGCCTCTCTGATGAAAATTGGGCTAGGCACCAATTCCAGCACATCCCATAGGCAGGACAGATTGTAGGTCAAAGGTTATGTAGCTGGGTTGGTGTCCCATTCCCACCATTGGAAGTCTTGCCTGGTCACAGGAGATGGCTAGTTCAGGCTACATATCCACTATTGATAAGAGTCTTAGCTGGGGTCATGCTGGGAGATTCCCTTGTGTCAGGTTTTTACCTGACCCCGAAATGCACCCCCCTCCAGCAGTCCCCCTCAGCACTCTCCCCTCTCCACCCCTCCAACCTGATCACTCATGTTCCCATCCTCACCCACCCTCAATCCACTCACAAAATCTCTTCTATTTCCTCTTCCCAGGGAGATCCAGGCACCCCCCATGAGCCCTCCTTACCTAGTCTCTTTGAGTCTGTGGATTGTAGCATAGTTATCCTTTATTTTACAGCTAATATCCACTTATGAGTGAATACAGTTCATTATTTTTATTACTGAGTATTATTCTGTTGCATGAATGAACTGCAATTTGCTTATCTAAATGTATTGATGAATATTTGTCTCGTTTCTAATTTGTGGATAAACAGAAATAAGCTTTTGTGTATATATTATTTAAAAAATAATCCTCTTAGTTTAATTATCATTGCTGGCATGTGCATGTGTGATGAGTGTGGGCTTATTTACTTGATCATAGACAATTTACCACTGGTCATACCTCTAAATCACTCCCAATGGCATTAACTACCAATAGTTCCTTAGGTAGGGGTGGGATCTTACACACTCCTCATCTGCACTGAAATGTTAATGGGCTTGATCTTGGGAAGGTCTTAGGCAGGAAACCACAGCTGTTATGAGTTCCTGAGAGCAACAATCTTGCCATGTCCTGGAGACATTTCATAGCACCCCTCCCCATCTTCCAGCTCTTACAATTCTTTCTTCCCTCCTTCCACAATGTTTCCTGAGATTGGAGTAGGGAGTGATATAGATCTCATATTTAGGGCTAAGCACACAGCAGTTACTTACACTCAGAATTCTGACCAGTTATAAATCTCTGTATTAGTCACTACCCACTGCAAAAAAGAAGCTTTTCTGAGGAGAACAGTATTAATCTATGGATTTAAACATAAATATTTAGTGGGTAGTTTGACATGTTCAGTTCTCAAAACAATCACAGTAGGTTCCCCACTAGGTTCTATGGCCTCTCCAGATATGGGTTTTTGACTAAGTTTGTAGTATCATATATGAATTCCTTCCGGTATAGTATGCCTCAGATTGAATCAGAAAATGGTTGGCTACTCCCATAACATTTATGCCACTATTACACCACTGCACACATCTTGCCTGACAGGTCAGTATTGTAGCATACAGGGTCAATCACTTTATTCCTTCAACATCTTACATAGCATCTTTCAGCACCATGAAAGAAAACCAGCTGAGAGGAAATTTCCAGGGCAGTTTCAGCTTGATTTCTCTATTTCCTGCAACCAAAATACAACCAATAGTAGTAGCAATAGCCCATATTATTTGAGGGACCTCTATAGCCTCACTAAAGAACAACTCATAAAGAAGTATTTCACGCCTGGCATAGAGATTTTTCTTTAATAAACCGTAACTTGACATCTGGATGATTATATGTATTGTTATATAAGGCTTTTTTGTAGGCATACATTTTCATTACCCTTAAAGAAATGTCTAGCCGGGCGGTGGTGGCGCACGCCTTTAATCCCAGCACTCGGGAGGCAGAGGCAGGCGGATCTCTGTGAGTTCGAGGCCAGCCTGGGCTACCGAGTGAGTTCCAGGAAAGGCGCAAAGCTACACAGAGAAACCTTGTCTTGAAAAACCAAAAAAAAAAAAGAAATGTCTAGAAGTAGAAGTTTGAGGTCACAGCACAGGCATATGTTTCAAATAAACTGACAAGTTGATTTCCAGAGTAATCAAATAATATTTTAGACTCTTACCAACAATAAAACCTCTAGTTAATCTATATCCTTATCAACATTTTATGCTGAAAATCTTTAAATTATAGTCATGATGAGTTTTATAGCATTTAAAATTTTTCTAATTGTCCATATCAATCATAGTGCTAGATTTTATTCTTTTTTATTTGTTTGCTTGTATTTATTATTTATTTGTTTGATATAGGGTCTTCATATATAACCCAGCCTGACCTGGCATTCAAGATCCTCCTGGCCCTAGTCCCAAGATTTCAGGTATGCACTACCACACATGAGTTTATTTTTATATTGCTGGGGATCAAACCCAAGATCTCATGCATGAGAGACAGCCCTAGCTCATTTTCGATTTTATTTCATATTAATATTTGTCTTAGCATATGAAGTAATGGGTTTCAGTGTGGTATTTTCATACATGTATATCATTATACCTTGTTCTTGTTTGACATACCCCCAACAGGCATATTTCCTCATGTCTGCTCTCCCTCTTATTGGTCCGTTTCCTCTCTCAAAATAGTTTGCCTTTCTGTTTTTATACTATAGACTTCATTACTCTATCTTCTTCCTCTTTCCCCTTCCCTTTGTATCTCTTCCTCCCCTCTCACAATCCCATTTCTACTTTCATGTCCTACATATACATACACATATACATATTATATACATATATAAATTTAAATCCAGTGCATTAGTTAGGATTTCTATTGCTGTGATAAAAACATCGTGACCAAAAACAACCTGGGGAGGAAAGAGCTTGTTTCTCTTATATTTCCAGGTAAAAGTCCATCAGCCAGGGAAGTCAGGGCAGGAAACTCAAAGCAGGAACTGTTACAGAAGCCATGGAGGAGTGCTGCTTTCTGGCTTGCTCCTTATGGCTTGTCTAGTTTATTTTCTTATAGCATCCAGGACAACCATCCCAGTGGTAGCAATGCTCACAGAGAGCTAGACACTCTTATATTAATCACTAATTAGGAAAATGTACCACAGGACAATCCTTTATTAATCATTAGTTAAGAAAATGTACCACAGGCTTGCCTACAGCCCAGTCTTATGGAGACATTTTCTCAATTGAGGTTCCTTTTCCCCAAAAGACTCTAGCTTGTGTCAAGTTGACATAGTAATAGTCAGCTCATCCAGACTCTGCATTTGAGAAAAAGGGTGGCATTTGCTCTTCTAAGTCTGGCTTATTTTGCTTAGCAAAATGATCTTCACTTCTACTCATTCTTGTATTTTTTTTGTTGGCCAGTGAGTACATCTAGAAAAGGTACACATTTTTTTTCTTTAAAATGATACAAAAGCATAAAAAATAAAAGGAAACATTGATAAATGGGATATTATTAAAATTAAAAACCTCTGCTCATCAAAAGACACTTTTAAGAAAATGAAAAGACCAGTCACTGATGAAACATCTACATGTACCAAAAGAATCCTCATATCCACAACATATAAAGAACTCCTGGAAATAAATACAAAAAGGTAAATGCCTCAATTTAGAAATAAGTGAAAGACTTGAACAGACACTTTACAAAGAGAATATCGAAATTCCCATCAGCAAATGAAAAAGCCTATAACTTCATTAGTCATCATTTTAAAAAAGCAAACTTAAACCACAATGAGGTATTACCACATGATGAGCAGAGCAACCAAACTTAATGATTGAGAATACTAACTGATAACAAGGAGATGGAGCCTTCATATACGTTACTGGTGGGAGTGAAAGTTTTAAATACTTAGTATACAAAAACAATTAGTGGAGATAAACATGGCCTAGCGACTCAACTACTAAACTACTAAATAGATAACCAAGAAAAATGACTACATATATATTACAAAGACATATTGACTCAGAAGGGGTATAAGTAGACTTTCAAATCACTGAAAATATTCAATAGTTTTATCCGGCTCATATGACTTTATCAAGTTGTACTTGTGTATTAAATACTTTTCTATTGCTGTGATAAAATATCATGGTCAAGGCAATACATAAAAGAGTTTGGGGTTATGGTTTCAGAGGTTAGAGGTCATGATGGCAGAGCAAAGGTAAGCCAGCTGTAAGTACGGCAGCTAGAGCAGCAGCTGAGAACTCACATTTTGATCCACAAGCAGGAAAAAGAGAAAGTTAACTAAAAATGGTGTGAGTCTTTTCACTCTCAGAGCCAGCCTATAGTGACACACTTCCTCCAACAAGGCCACACCTCCTATGTCTCCCCAAACAGCACCACCAACTGGGGACAAAACATTCAAATGTCTGAGACTGTGGGGGACATCTCATTCAAACCACCATAACATATATGAATGGGTCATACTGTAACAATTTGATACAAGTAACAACAGACATTTCTGAGAACTGAAATAGTGATGCATGGCCCTTTAAAGGATAAAATCTTAAGAATGCTAAAGTGTTAGCTACTGCCACCACCACCACTAAAATAACCCTCATTCGTTTCCTAAACTGAGATGGAAAATATTCCAGCTGAACGCTGTCTACCTTGTAAACCATTGCCCAGAGATCTGATTCCTGGGATCTTTTCAAGATTGCTTATTAGCTCTAATATGTCATGACCTCATTTGGAAGGATTAGAAGCTCTTCAATGCTGTTAACGTTCCAATATTGGATTAGAGCACCCAAATTAACTCATATTTTTCTGGTCACTTGGTTTCACCAATATAAATTTGAAGAAAATTGTATTATAAACCACGCTTAGGAGCTGTATCAACAATATGGAGATGCCAAGCCTGTGAGAAGATGCCAAACTACCCTAGAATCTAGTGTGCACATATGCAAGCACGTGTGTATATGTGTGTATGTTCATAGTCTGACCAAAGGTAATCTTCTTTCCTTTTATAGTCAATAGTTCATAATTTTAATATAATTTTGTTTTTATTATCTTAGTACAAACAGGAGAGCAGAAATAACGTTCAGTATGATACTCGTTTTTTGATATAGCATCACCCATGCTTTCCTTTACAGTGTCTTGATACTAATGAAGGAGAAATGCACAGTTGTTGAGGGTAGAGGAGTAGGAAAGAGGGCCATGAACAGAATCTGATTGGAGTAACAAGATGCCCTTTTGAGGAACTAAAATGCCAACAAGAGGATTATGATTTATAAATTATAATAACACATATTTGGCAACTCAACCATAGAATTCACATGAGACCAAATAAGTTTCATCTTTCCACAGAGGAAAGGCTAAGAGCAAATAAATTGCACATGCATAATGAAGTTTCACAACATCATTTTAAACATGAAAATGTCCCTTCTCTTGTCACTCCAGGAACAAATTCTGCACATCTTGGAGTAGTTGTTCAAATTTACTATGTAAAATAGTTTCCATGTCCAGCTATTTATACAGAACAATGTTCAGTTCAGTGAGGAAATATTCATTAGTCTTCTTCCATTTGGGAAATATGCTCTTATGTGACTGTTGATGGCTGGCTGGTAGAGCTCAAGAAAAACTTGGGATGGTTCATGAGAGAATACAGTATTGGTAACAATGTTGAAGGGTAGGTGCAAAATTAAAGGTTGAGTTATGTCACAAGAGAATCACAGCCATGTCCCTAGCTTTCCAAATGGAATGGCCAACTATGCACAGGAGACCTTAACTTTGGTTATGGTACAGGCCAAGTGAGCCCTCTTGTAGCTGGTATAATGCACAGAAGTGAGATAGTTGCTGGACAAGAGAGAGCAATAAAGTTGATAAACAATTGATTTTGAACAACTGAGCAAAAAATTTACTTGCAAAAATATCCAAACATGGGGAATTTTATAAACCATACAGCACATTACTTTCCAAAACGTCCCTCAGGGCCAAAGAAAGACAATAGTAACTAATTAAGGGGAGCCTTCTCCCTAGGCATGCCAGCACCACGTACAGTAAAATGAGTAAGTCGGATTTGAAAGCATGTTTTCTTTCCAGCAGACTTTTTCCTAATTATTTGTATTAGTGTTTTTTTCAAATTAGCATACAAAGTAGTGGGTTTCATTATGACATTTTCTTCCTTTGTCAACTGCCCTTGCTCCCTCCTTCCCCTCCCAGACACCATGCTTCCATCCTGCTAGCTCCTTTCCTCCCAACACTATCCCTTCTGCTTTCATGGCACGTGTATTCTATTTCCCCCTACTCTTGACTTTTTCTTTCTTATCTACTCTGACTTCTTTCTTATCTCATGGTTCCCTTTCTGGTTCCATGAGGTAGACAAACATGCATGCACATGTACATGCACACACATGCACACACATGCGCACACACACACACACACACACACACACACACACACACACACGTTAAAATCTAGGATCTTCATATTAGAGAAAATACCACTCATTTTCCTGGAAATGTCATGATTTCATCTTTCTTAATGGCTGCATTAAATTCTATTGTGTATATTGTTGTTGGTGTTTTTTTCTTTTGGGGGGCCCACCACCCAGCTCCCAAATAAATCACACACAAGACTTATTATTACTTATAAATGTCCAGCCTTAGCTTGGCTTGTCTCTTGCCAGCTTTCCTTAACTTAAATTATCCTGTCTACCTTTTGCCTCTGGGCTTTTCCCATTCTCTTATTTCTATAAATCTTACTCTTACTCCATGGCTTGCTGTGTACCTGGGTGACTGGCTCCTAGAGTCCTCCTCCTTCTCTGGCTGCTAGATTTCTCCTCCCAGTTTTCTCCTATTTATCTTCTCTTCCTGCCAGCTCTGCCTATCTTTTCTCCTGCCTTGCTATTAGTCATTCAGCTCTTTATTAGACCATCAGGTATTTCAGACAGGCAAAGTAACACAACTTCACAGAGTTAAACAAATGCAACATAAACAAAAGTAATTTTCCTCAACAGTATATGGATCACATGCATTTTATCCATTTATTCATATGCTGATTGACATCAAGGCTGGTTCTATCTCCTAGCTAATGTGAGCAATACAACAGTAAACATGGATATACAGTATCTGTTTGTGAACAAATTTTTCAACTGATATATGCACAAAAATGCATTTGGTAATGAGGTAGCAGTGATGTTTTGATATATGTACACATTCTATAATGTTTGAATCAAGTTAAATATCTCTTTCTCAAGTGTTTATCATTTCTTTATGGTGAAAACATTCCAAACAATTTTTATGGCTTTTTGAGACATGCAGTACATAATTATTTGTGGCCATTCTCATGTACTGATCCTATGTAACTATAGCTTGGTACCAATTGGTCAACTTTTCCCTCATCTCTTCCACCTCCTACAGATTTCATTCTCCCAAGCCTGTGGTAACTACCTTTCTACTTTCAACGTCTAAGGACATTTGTGTGTGTGGCGCTTGGGGTCTGAACTTCGGTTCTTGTGCTCCCAAAGCAAGTGCTTTAGCAGCTTGAGCTATTTTCCCAGTCCAACATCAATATTGCACATTCCACACATGAGTGCCTGAGCAGGACCTGCTTTATTTAACATAATAGTCTCTTTTCGTTTTCACTCATGTTGTTGCAAATGACAAGACTTCATTTTGGTTCCATCTGACTAATACTCTATTATGTAAGCACACTACATTGTCATTACCATTTCTCAGTTGATGGACAAATAGTTTGACTTTACAGCCTGGCTATTATTTCTTTATTGTTTTAAGATGTATTGTTATTTGTATGGATGTGTATTACCCCCAGAAGCCAAAAAAAAGGACATTATATTCCCTGGAGCCAAAATCACAGGTGGTTGTGAGCTGCCATGTGAGCGCTGGGAACCAAAATTGGTGCTTCTGGAAGAGCAGCAAGCACTCTTAACTGCTGAGCCATCTCTCTAGCCTTTATTGTGACTTGATATAAGCAGATTTTAAAAATTGTTTTTGTTGATTATCTTAATTGTTTTGTTTTCTGATTCTCAAGTGCTATCTGGAGGAAGGGTCATTGAGGACACTGTGGAACATTAGAATATTAGGACATATTGCATAATGTCAAAGGGTAAGGAGTTTGTTTAAATATATACATTCATGCTATTCATTATCCAGCTCTCTAAGTAGAGGATTTTGTATTAATTATCTGGGTTACCCAAAGGGAGCATTTTTTTTTACACAGCAATGTGACAATAAAGTACAAAGTAGACATATATTTCCATCCATAGTCTTCAAGATCACAGTCCACTGTTTCTTTGTTTTGGAGAACTCCAAGCAACCATTCCAACAATTTAATGAATTGCTAAGCCTCTGTTCTTCCTCTCAATCCCCCTTCTCTTCAATGTCTTTTCATGTTTTTCATGTCTTGGCACAAACTATTGACTGGAGGCAGGGATGTGGAAGAGAGCTTAGAATAAACATTGGATTCTCAGGTGTGAAGGTTCCTGCTGAGCCACTGCCTATCTCTGACAGTATCTCCACTGGGACAGTTGGCAACTTCCATCTGAAAGTCAATAAGCTTTGGAGTCTTGCCAACAGAACAGCCAAGAAGCTGGTTATAGATCCGAGCTCTTACAGGATCTTCAGGAAAATGATTTCTAGTCTGAGACAAGAGAAGCCCTCTTTTAGGTTTTTCCAAAACTCTAAATATAACAGGAAAACTGCAGACACTTCTCTTTGCCTTCTAAGGGCTTGGAGGATCATGCACAAGGATCTCCTCTGGATATCATTGGGAACTCAAAGAGTTCAGCCTTTTAAAAGTTAAAGTCTGGAAAATGTAAAAGCTACTTCCTTTTCTTTATTGGTTCTCTGTGAGTTCTATACAACATGTTTTAATCATAATCACTGTCCATCCCCCAATTCTTCTCAGATTCAACCCCCTTTCCCTATTCATGCACATTTTTGTCCTTTATTCTTTATAAGGCTTTCAAGACCATTTTATGCTCCCCAAATATTCATGGATGTGTGACTTTCCACTGCAGTGTGGTGACTTACCATAGGTTACACTCTTAGAGAAAACTGCTTACCTCTCCCTTTCCCAGGAGCTGTCAGTTTCCAATAGCTTCTTGACTAGGGATGTAATAGTGTACCAAGTCCCCTCTCCATTCTGGGATTTGTTTGGGTTTGGGCTTGCACAGGTGTTGTACATACTGTCTCAAAACTCAACTCCAAACAGATCAAGATAAAACCTGATATCCTGACTCCAATATAAGAAAAAGTAGGAAATAGGCTTAAATTCATTGTCACAAGTAGGGACTTTTTGAACAGGATCCAAATCATTCAGGCATTATGACCAAAAGTTAATAAATGGGACCTCATGAAACTAAAAAGTTTCCATACAACAAAGGACACCAACACTCTAGTAAACAGGCAGCCTACAGTATGAGAAAAAATACTTACATGCTATGCAACTGGTAGAGGATCATTGTGTCACCCAACCCTCATCTGAGAAGCTTCTATTTGCAATAGATGGTGGTTGATACAGAGGTGGTAATTAACACGACTAGTCAAGGTACAGAGAATAAGAGACTGCAGAATGCTCAGCTCTCAAGTAAGCATATATACTTTACCTCTGCTCCCAAGCCTCAGAAATCATTGCAGAAGATGGGAAGAAAGAGTATAAGAAATAGAGGTAGTGAGTGACTGCAAAGACATATCTGGATACAGCAGGACAGCTGTGCATATGAACTCACAGCAGCTACTTCTTTTTTTTTTTCAACCCTTTCCATATATGTCATTCAAAGAAATGAATATGCAGCTGCCTATACACAGCAGGGAAAGGGGTATTTATATATTTAAGTATTTACTTATTTATTTTATGTATATATGTGTTTTGTCAACATGCATATATATTCACCATGCACACGCCTGGTACCCATGGAGGTTAGAAAAGAGCACTAGATCCTCTGAAACTGGAGTTACAAATGATTGTGAGACACCATGTGGGTACTGGAAAACAAACCCAGGTCTTCTAGAAGAGGCACTAGAGTGATTTTAACCACTGAATGATCTCTTCAGCCTCTTAAAAGGAATATTTTGTAAGTTAATACATAGAAATATTATCCACTCTAAATTTCCAGAATTTATCTTTTCCTATACAACTATAAGCAAGAAGAGTTAGAGTCATGTTGTCAAATGTCTGATATCCTTCATCCACAAAGTAATATCAGTACCTGGATTATAGAAGTCAATGAGAACATAAAAGGATGAACAATTTAACATTTTAAAAATGGAATTTCCAGCTCGACCATCCCATTCCC
>LZPO01017283.1:642247-655828 GCA_001675575.1 Neotoma lepida | reverse complement strand
TGAGTGGAACTGAACACACACACACACACACACACACACACACACACACACACACACGTGGAAACTTTAAACATATATAGTATAGGGAGGTTGTGGGCCTAACATAATACCAAAATACTTCACACATTCACTTTTTAAAGCATTTTAATGCACGTCCTTGGAAGGAGGCAGGGAACAAAAATGACATTACTAAGAGAAAAAGATTTTATAGCCTATTTAATTAGAAAATTTTGCTATTAAGGAAAAAAACACTAAATCAAAAGCTCTGAGTGGCAAGAGTGCTGATGACTTGCAAAGAGCAGCAGCAGCAGCAGCAGCAGCAAGTCCAAAGTAACAGCAGACACAGAGCCACTTGTTTGAAGTGTGGGGCCGCTAACAAGCTCTCCAGGCACAAATCTTGTCTTAAATTAAAGGACGGCTCTACTCTGTGCACATAAAAAGCAAGGCCAAGGTCTCAAGTGCCTTGATGGCAATGGCCAGCAGTTGGGATCAAAGCAGCAATCACACAAAATACCATGCCAAGGTTTCCAACCAGTGTCCTTGAAAGGAATTCATAGCTTTCTCCCCCAACCCACCCCTCAAAAAGAATTTCAGTTCACCAAAGAATCTATATTAATGGCAGTTGATGGCTCTTGGCACAGCGAAAGTGACATATAAAGGCATAATAGTTCTTCACTGTTCCTTGTATATGAAGGCGTGAGACTGTGTTCTGGTCCTAAGCTAGAGAAAAAGATTGGAATATGAAATTAACTTATGCCAGTTCCAGTCATACAAGTAAAGACCATGTTTGGATTATCTGTTTTCTCTCCTCACCCGGAAATTCATCCTTTGAGCAGTATCAGGGCACACGTGGAAAGCAATTGTTCTCCGATTACTTTTCACCTTGCTCCCCCAAAGCCAAAAAAGGTACCAATTTAGATGATGAAGCCAGACCTAATGACCTGCCTGCATCCACTCGGAATGAGTTATGCAATTCAAAAAGCTACAAAAGCAATCCCTCAGTTTGGGTTTTTCATTAAAGCGGTTTTGGGGTTTTTTATTTGATTTTGTTTTTAATCAGACTTGAAATCCCCTCCAATTTTCCATGCTGTTATTCTTTCTCTGCTGTGTACCTGAAATGGTGACTCAGTGTGTAGCCTATTGTGTGCCCTAAACCTTCAGGCAAATCAGAAAATGGGCCCAACGTTTGAATAGTGATTCAATTAAAAAGATGAATTGTGCTTCTTTTATGATTTAGACCCAAGCACAGGGGATGCAGAGGAAAACAGGATGTAGTCGTCATTCTTTCCCATATGATAAATAGCTTCAAAAGTCGCAATCACTTATTACAATAAAAATTGATTTCAACTCAGGAGTTTATAAGTTGGCTGTCACTTCAATGACCTCAGCTGCATCACACAAAGTTCGTAACTACTCCACACTGTAGAATTCAGTCTGAGGAGGCAATGGCTTTAGGGGTCATGCTCTTTTCCTAGGAGGGTAGCAACTCAAAGGCATTGATTGGAAACTGAAATCCATGCCCATTAGCAAGGCACAGCTCCAGAGTCCCCCTGCAGTACCCATACCTGCACTCTGCAGTAATAGACTGGCCTCTATAACCCCTATGCCCTGTGCAGGTACACATTGCCAGCACAGGGACATGGAAGGGAACAGGGGCCTCTTCTCTTGGTTCCATCGGTTCTGGTTCACTTTGTTTTCTTCTGCTGCATGGCACATGTATATAGGGACATCTAGTTGTACCCTGGGCCCCTGTGTTTGCTAAGAATGAATGTGTCATCGCTTAGTGATCTCATCACACAGACTGTCCAGGTCAGTGACATTCATGGCATGGCCATGCTAATATATCCACTGGAAAACTCTAGGCCTCTAGCTGGTGCCTAACTTGTACCCAGTAGTCATTTCTTCTAGCCCCCCCAGCACAGACACCAGGCGTTACAGGTTGTGTGTCACTTTGACAACATGTGGATTCTAGAAATCCTGGCTCCCTGTGTGCTCACTAGCCTCAGTGTCCCTATGATTGGGGCCCAACTCTGTCAAGAGCACCCCAGGGAATGTTTCTCCCATGCAGTGGACTGCAGCCATAACCAACGAGATATAAAGCCATTCACGGGGAGCGTCATCTTTTGCTCCAAGCTTGCCATGCCATAACCTACCTTCTATCTCTATCTCTTTTTATCTCTCTTCATTAATCTCTCCCCTTTCTTCTCCCTCTTTGTCTCCCTCTTCTTTCTCTCCCTCCTCTGATTCTCTTTCCCTCTTGCTTCTCTCCCCTTCCCTCCCTCCTTTGACCACCCTCCCCCCAACCTAACTTATTTCTAAGGGTTTCAAGTTCCTTTTATGTCTTTATGTTAACTTTCTCTAAACAAACCTTACCCTTGTTCAACCTTGTTTTCCCTAGTGCCCTCTCCAATACAGGTGTACTCAACACTCATCTTTGTTTGTATTGATTGAAGATGGTATTGAAGGCTACTTTTTGGATACTCACTTTCCCCAGATATCACCCATGTGCACAAGGCATACATGATGCAAAACTGCTGCCTGATTTTCTCATGCTAACCTGTATTTTCTCACAGATGTCTCAACTGAGAACTCAGAAGGGTAGAGAAGAAAACCATTTTCGCCCCACTACACCAGTGTATGGGAAGTGAACTTTTATCGAGAGATATACAAATTTGAACAAGAAATCAATGCTTGCCCCAAAGAGCTCCAGATTTAATAGAGAGAACCTACATAGAAACAGATAACTGATAATATGATGCTATCAAATGTGACACTGCATATGTAGCAAAAGTAGAGTTAACCAGAAGGAAACATTGAAGGGGAAATATTGAATCTGATTAAGAGTCGAGAAGATCCATGGTGAATGTCAAGGTTGTTCGTACAGTTAGATTAAAGGGGATGGGGGAGGGGGAGAGAAGCAACAGGAATATAAACTATGGAGGGGACAGAGGGATCCATGCCATGACCTGGCATTTGTACAGTATTTCACAATTTCAAATTATAATCACCGCCATTACCCATTTCACTGCAATGAACCCAGTCAAGTATCCTGCCAATGCACAGAAATCATTTCCATTTTTCCTGAAATCATTCCAAGCTTAGATTATTTATTTCTGCTTGATGTAGAGCAAGAGTCTGAAATTGTTTTTATATGTCACAAAAGACCATATGTATTAATCCCAAGTGGGAATTGAGGAGAGAAATGTACTAACCATGTAAAACGTTTCTAAACATCAATCAAATATGACATTGGCCCCCAAGACACTATGAGCTCATCATATCCAGCAGAAACTCCCTAGGGAATAACAGTTCCTTCAGTTCAAGCTTTTGCTGCTGGAGGAAGTTTCAATGACACAGTCTTGTACTCTCCCCCACTCTCTGCAAAAAGTTGAACGCTTCTCTTCAAAGGCTCAGTTCAAAGTCCACTCCTCTGTTCCATCCTGTCCCTTTCTAGAACTCTCACTTCTCATACCCTGCTCCCAAACTTGGCTGTGAACTGTAATTACATTACCCAGGAGGTTCCTTTCAAATCATTTTTTCCCTAGGCTCCACTTGAAATTCAGAATTTCTAGGTCTGGGGCTGCATTTTAAGCTTCTCATGCAATTTTAATGTGACTGGCCTAGCATCCATCAGCTGAGAGCCATTCATCAATACGCATCACACAGCCCATACTTAATTGTTGTCTCACTGATTTATGTGTGTTGGCCTGTGTTCTATATCACTGCTGTTCAACCTTTAAAGTGCATTTGAGTCACCTACACATCTTGTTAAAATGCAGCTCTGGGTTGGTAGACCTGAGGTGCAGCCTCAAATTCTGCATTTCTAACAAGTTTCCAGGAGATGACGGATGCTGCCATTCGTGGCACCACACTTTGAGGAACCAACTTAGTGTTGTTCACTTTGGGATGGGGTGTCTGCTTTCACATTTCTTTCCTATTCCGAGGAATTATATGTCAGTATGGTGCCATCATTTAAATGTGTATGTGTTTAATCCAATTCAATGTTCTATGCTTCCTTTTAACTTTATAAAGCACCCCATCCATTTCCTTTTCCTATGATTTCCCATTCTGGCTCTCTGGAGTTTATCTCCACTTTAGGAGGTTGGGCAAATTGTTATTCCTGCTAAGAAAATTTGAGGTGAAAAGATGACATAAAGATGCTCATACCTGACAATGATTTTATTAGTGTATATTCATTGTACAAAATAATGGGTTTCATCACTGAAGGTAATTTTTAAATGTCTTGTAGACTGTTCCTCAGCATAATCTGAAAATTAGTTCCATCAGAAACCCCTGGCATGCCTATGGGAAACACAGGTATCTATCTGCATACTGTCCAGACCACCACATAGAGTATTTGAGAGAGAGGCTTAGGAATGCATACTAAGCAAGATTTCAAAGTTCACATTACAGTTTGAGTGGTATGGATCCTGTCAGAGGAGGAGATGGAGCTGGGGAGGACAGGAGGAGGAGAGAGGAGGAAGGGGAGGAGAAGGAGGAGAAGGGCTGACAGTTACATAGTACACACTCTCAATGGCATGTTGGCCTGCTCACTACTTGGCACTGGGGTGTTGTGGAATATTAGTTTAACTATGTAAAGATGTGTTGTATTTGTTTACCTGGCCTGCCTAAGGCACCCAATTGGTCTAATAAAAAGCTAAAAGGCCAGTAGCTAGGTGGGAGGGACTTCCAGGCAGACAGAGTAAGTAGGAGGAGGAATCCAGGCTCAAGAGACACAGAGGGAGACAGAGGGATAGAGGGAAAGGTCAGGAAGATGCCAGGGGCCAGCCAGCCAGCCAGACAGACACAGAAGAAGCAGGAAATCAAGACATACAGAATGAAAGAAAGGTAAAAAGCCCCGAGGTAAATCATA
Source organism: Neotoma lepida (assembly GCA_001675575.1). Lineage (NCBI taxonomy): Eukaryota > Metazoa > Chordata > Mammalia > Rodentia > Cricetidae > Neotoma > Neotoma lepida. The sequence continues at coordinate 650,955 of LZPO01017283.1, read as the reverse complement.
GATGAATAGAAACAGGTTAAATGAAGTTATAAGAGCTAGTGGGACAAGCATAAGCTTAAGGCTGAGCATTCATAACTAATAAGAAGTCTCTGTGTCATTATTTGGGAGCTGGTTGCTGGCCCAAAGAAAATTTCAACTGCACTGGGGGACATTGGGAAGGCCTCAGAAGCAACATCTTACTTCTGCCCTCGTCCTAGCTCTTCTCTCTCACCCAGAGCATTTCATAAGAACCAGAACTCTTCTGTGAAAAATGCGATCCTCATTTCACAATAAGAGGACTGGAGACATACATATACAATATGGGAAACTGAGGCAGTTCGTTTCACAACTTTGCACAGCCAGGTGCCTGCCCAGCATGGCAGGCATGCTGATTGAGCACAGAGAACAGTTTTTGTCATCCTAACACACACAGATCTCTTCCTCCCTTTCCTTGTTGGCAGAGTGAGCTGATTAGTTCTTATGTCAACTTGACACAAACTAGGCCATCTGGGAAGAGAGAACCATCAATTGAGAAACTGCCCCCACCAGATTGACCTGTGAGCATGCCTGTGGTGTATTTTTTTAAATTCGTGATTAGATGTGGAAGTGCTCAGTTCTCTGTGAGCAGTCCCACCCCAGTACTGAGCAAGCCATGGAGAGCAATCTAGTAAGCATCACTCTTTCATGGCTTCTGTATCGGTTCCTGCCTCCAGGTTCCTGCTGTGACTTCCCTGACAGTGGACTGTTACCTGGAAGTGTAAGATGAAATAAATCCTTTCCTCCCCAAGTTGCGTATGGTCATGATATTTTATCACAGTAATACAAAAGCTAAGATGCTGAGGGATCCAGGGCACATAATCTTGCATATCATCTAAGTCTTGTCTTTCACCCTGCTACTTACATTTGTCTATTTTTCAACAACTGTGGGTGGGGTCATCTCTATACTTTACATCTTGTTTATTTTAAAGATCATCAAGCCCAAGACTTTTCAAATCTGCAGGTTGTTAGGCAAGCTTGGCTGTTAGTAATTTTCTATTCTAATTTTCCGGTTTGGGGGATAGAGGAATAGCTAGACTAGAAGAGTTTGAGTAGGGATACTGCCCTAGTGAGCTTGCCCACAGGGGACCAGTGTTTTCTGCTCATCTCTAATTGGACCTAAGATGACTCAAGATACTTCTATTTTTGCAAATGAATCATCAGATTTTATTTCTTACACCTTCTCCTTCAAAACAAGCCACAAAACTGGTAAGGATTATTCTCTTCCCTATCCCTCCTTAAAACAAGTCCTAGGATGCTCATTCCAGAATGGTCTTACCCTGTACTTGGGGGAAGAAATACTACACAGAAAGACTGAATAGAACCTGAGCAAACAAACCTTGCTGTGTTCTCTATCTCTACCTCTACCCATCAGTTTATTTGCTTTATGTCATACCCCTTCTGTTCAATTGGATTCTCCACAACTATCTACTTTTGTCATGAGACTGAGCATAAAAACACAGTAGCCTCTGGGTCGTCTGGTCTCCATTTCTGAAGGCTTCTGGATCATTCTAAATGCTGTTGGATAAACTTTTTGTTTGTTTTTTGTTGTTGTTGTTTTTAATTATCAACTGTATGGCCTATGGCAGGCTTCTTTCTAGCTAGCACTTATAACTTAAACCATTTCTATTCATCTGTAAGTTGCCACGTGGCCGTGGCATTACTGGTTTGCTGGCATCTTGCTGCTCCTTTGGCAGTGGCTGGCATCTCCCCTCCTCTCCTTTCTCTTTTCTATATGTCTGCTTGGATTTCCCACCTGCCTCTAAGCTGACTTGGAATAGGCCAATGCAACTTTATTTATCAACCAATCAGAGCAACACATACTCACAGCATACAGAAAGACATTCTACATCAGCCTGCAAATATCATGATGTCATTTTTTAACACTTAAGTAATACTCCATTGTGCAAATGTGCCACATTTCTTTATCCATTCTTCAGTTGAGGGGCATCTAGGTTGTTCCCAGGTTCTGGCTATTACAAATGAAGCCAGAATGAACATAGTTGAGCAAGTGTCCTTCTGGTAGAATGAAACATCCTTTAGGCATATGCCTAAGAGTGGTATTGCTGAGTCTTGAGGTAGAGAGATTCCCAACTTTCTGAGTAATGGCTGTTGGATAAAGTTTTATTTTTCTCTTGCTAACTTCCATTGCCAGAGGAGTGCTGGTATGACCCTTTTGACAGGTGAGGAAGCCATGAAGACCATTTTTATGCCTATGACACTCTGTTGACCACTGTGCTGTATCACCTTCAAGACAGGTTTCATCTTATCTTGGTGATAACCCTAGAAGATAGTCTTTTTCTTTGAGGAGTCTAGAAAGGTTAGGAAAGCTACTCAGGTGGTTAGACATGTGGGTCTAGAATCCAGACCTCTTAACACCAAATCTCTTGGCATGCTTGTCAAGAATTTACTCCTAATTGGCTTTTCTCATGGTAAACTATTCCATTAGGGTTTCTTCTTCCCTTTCATGTATCCTCTGCTTTTACTCTTTCCTTAGAAATACTCAAGGAAGAACTGAGTACTGTTAGCACTCCAACGACAGCCTCTATGGTTTGGTGGTGCTGACTGCTAAGTAAAAAGTAAGGATGTATGGATAAAGAGATGAACTAGAGTACTAGGCTATTGTTTCACAGGCATGGGTAGAAATAATTGTAACTTCTTACAGTAGGTTAAGGGATAATAATTTAGAAAGCAAAGCATGAAACATATGTTTTCTTTAACTCATCAACAAACTGGGAACCAAGGAGGACGTCATGATGAGTTCACAGGAGAAAGCAACGAACCATAAATTTATATACAGTGATAGTGAAATAAATTTTCAAAAACAAGTCTAGTTGTTTGGCAATAACAAATTGCATTCCACGAGACACAACTGGCTTGCACTTCTTTAGGCAAGAAAGAGATGATGTCAGTTTTCTAATTAACTTGTGTCTCTTCAGGATTACAGAGCATCCTACGGAAAGACAAAGGTTTTTCCCCTGATTGATAACCCTGAGAGACCCCTAGTACCATACTGAGTGAATATTCAGTAATTTCTTTTGCACATATCAAAGTCTTACATTTGTATTTATTTTTACTCTTTTTTCCTATCGCTTAGAGATCAACATCATCTCCAAGGGTATTCATGATCACAAAATAAGGCTGGCCTCATTAGCTTTGGCCTAATTATTTGCATGGGTACAGCAAGTATTTTTTTACCACCTAGGGACATCTAAAATGGTTGAAGTTCACATAAGGAAACTCAGATTTCAAAGCTTCTATGCCCTGTTATTTTGAGGCTAGGAAAACCAAGCTTCGGAAACACTGCACCAAATTTCACTTGCACTGTGTATATATTCTTCTCAGAGTGCCTACTCACAAATGTACCAAGGTTCCTGTTCTGCTGAGGTCTTCCTTACCACCACTTGAAGTCTTTCAGAAGAACTTGTGGGACCTTAGCTTCAGAAGTGAAGCCAATCTGAGTTCTATGAGTGTGCTCAAACGGAACAGCCCAGGCAAGATCTTGGTAATATAACTGCTTCTTCTAAGTATATTACCATTATTAAAGACAGACAGATTCTTTTTTCTTTTCTTTTCCTTTCTTTTTGAGAACTTCGTATATGAGAACTGTACCTCCATCACTCTCACATCCCCTTCCCACTTCAAACTATTTCCATGCCCTGCTTCCCAAATTCATGGTCTTCTTTAATTACTATTGTTACGCGTGTGTGTGTGTGTGTGTGTGTGTGTGTGTGTGTGTGTGTGTACATGCACATACAAACTACTGACTCCTTTCAGCTTGTTTCATATGTACATGTGTCCAGGGCTGACTACTTGGAATTGGCAATGACCTCCTATACATCTTCATCTAGGGGTGGGACTATGCCTTGTCCATATTGGCATTTCAACTGTGTTGTCATTATGGTTCAGGAAACCATATTGTTGAAATTTCATGGGTACATATTCCCTGTCATGCCTAGGGGACACTTTCTGGCAACAGGTGTCCTGGGAATCTACATTGTATAATCTTTCCACTCCTTCTCCATACATTTTCCCTGACCCTTAGGTGTAGGGGTTTCACAGCAAATATATCATCAGTTGGGGTTGAGCACCTGAGAGTACCGTAGTCTCTGAATTTTGAGCAGTTATGGATCTCTAAAGAAAGGCAAAGTCTTACTGAAGCTATGCAAATAACTATTTTGCCAAGAAGGATAAGGAAACGGGGTTTCCGAGCTCAGTGGGACAATGCTGGAGAAGGAAAGATAGCAAGCATCAGGGGTTACTTGAAATAGTGTGTATATGACAATGTCTGCTACTTGATAAAGGTGTGAGATATGGCAAACTAGTGCAATGAAATATTATTCAGCAATTTAAAAAAGTGAAATAAGGATACATCTACAACAAGTATGATCCCTGAAAACATGACACTAGCTAATGGCATGTCGTGTTTCATGTCACAAGTTTCACTACGTCATTCATATGTAACATCCAAAATAGGCACATCCATGTGGACTGAGAGTGGATTACTTATTGACATGAACTGAGTACCCTCGGTTCACAGAGAATAGAGAGAGACTGCTAATGACTACAAGGGTGTTTTCCCAGTGATAAGATGTTCTAAAACTGACCGTGACAGAGGTGTAACCATATTCACTTTTAATATACAAAACCCCATTGAATTATAAACTTTAAATGGGTGGCTTATATGGTATGTAAATTATATCTTTATAAATCTGCTTTGTATGGAGAACTTAAGTAGAAAGTCAGTACAGTAGCGCATGGCTGTATACCCAGTCCTTGGGAAACTGAGGCAGAAGGATCACAAGTTCAATGTAGCTTGTGCTACATAGATGAAACTGAGAGAGACAGACAGACAGACATGTGGAGGGTATATAATGCATGAAAAAAGTAGACATTAAAATTATTTTATTCTAAACACTTTCAACTATATTCAAACAAGAAACCATGATAAAATTTCTCTCACCAATTCATCTATTCATTTTTTCTTTATGTGTATGTGCACTTGTATACACATATGTATGCAGGTGCACATGCCTGAAGAAGTCAGAGGATGATGGTTCTGTGTCTCCCTGACTTAGTCCCTTGAGACAGGCTCTCTCACTGAACCTGAAGGTGCCACCAGCAAGTCCCAGTGATCCACCTGTCCCTACCACCATTCAGCTCATTTTTAATATAACAGTTTATTCATTGCTTGAGAATTTCATACATGCATATAGTAAACATTAATCATATTCATACCTTGCTATTGATACATAATAAGTGTAATGTATCAAGAATACTCTAAGACTACATTAAGAATATATCAATAATATCAGGCAATGTCCCATGAGGTGTATGACAAACAACACGTCACAATTATGAGGCTGGTTTTCTCTTATTTGACTACACTTTCCTTTGTGTATGTGTGTATGGGTTCCATATCCCTATGAGAGAGAGAGAGAGAGAGAGAGAGAGAGAGAGAGAGAGAGAGAGAGAGAATGTGTATATGTCTATGCACATACACAGAGGCCAAGAGATCAACCTCAAGTGTTGTTCCTCAGGAATCACTCACCATGTTTTTGGAGTCAGGGTCTCTCACCAGCCTGGAGATCACTAAGTAGGCTAGACTGGCAGGCCAGTGAGCAATCTCCAGGGATCTGCATGTCCCCAAACTGCCCCAGCACTAGGATTACAAGTACTATGCCAGCATGCCTGCTTTTAAAATAAAATGTGATTTCTAGGGTTCAAATTCAGGTTCTCATGCTTGCAAGGTAAGCACTTTTCCCAAAAGTCCTTGACTATACTTTTCATGTGACTCTAATATGAAATGTGTTTGTCTTAGTCGGTGTTCTATTGCTGTGAAGAGACATCATGACCTTGATAACTCTTATAAAAGAAAGCATTTAATTGGGGCTTGCTTACAGTTTCTGAGGTTTAAACCATTATCATTATAGCAGTGAGCATGGAGGCATGTGGGCAGGCGTAGTGCTGGAGAAGTAGCTCAGAGTTCTACATTTTGATCCATAGGCAGGAGGAAGAGAAAGACACTGGGCCTGGCCTTGGGCTTTTGAAACCTCAAAGCCCACCTCCAGTCACATATTTCTTCCAACAAGGCCACACCTACTCAAACAAAGCCACAGTCCCTAATTCTTCTCAAATAATGCCACTCCCTGGTGACTAAGCATTCAAATATATGAGCCTATGGGGGCCATTCCTATTCAAATTATCATAGTGGTCATTACTAACATCACTCATTTTTTACTTTTGTAAAATGAGAGAATGATTCCAGAGTCATTAGCTGCTTACACTCAATAACCTGAGAATGGAGGACTTCAGTGAGTTTCAGGCCAGCCTAGGCTATACTGTGAGATCTTCTCTCAAAAAAAAAGGAAAGAAAGAAAAAAGAGAGAAGAGAGAGGAGGAAGTGAGGGAGAGAGGGAGGGAAATAACATGCAAGTATATAAAGTATTCTGAAAGATTTATTTAAATTTCCCTGTATTTAGGATCTGATTGGCAGAAGGCAAACGTCAAAGAAGCTGTCAAAGGAGACTGAAACAATTAAGATAGGATCAAAAGTGCCCGAGAAACATCAGGTTATATATTTAATCAAATGTCAGGAAAACATTTAAAGTAATAAGGAGATTACCGTTATAGTAAGGAATCGTGATTCTTTTACAGATGAGGAGCAAGAAACCTTTGCTTGTTCTTTTCTAACATAGTCAAGGATGTAATAAAGTTGACATAAAGCACAGGGAATGGTTGCACACAGCATCACTGCTATGTAGAAAATCAAAATTAATCCCTTCTACTATAGGCAAGAGCAATAAGCAGTAAACCAAGAAAATAAAGTGATCAAAACTGAGCACACATAGCTAAGATTTTTATACATTTCACAACTTTTTTCCAAGGCAGGTATTAAAAGCCAGGGCAAATAAAATTCACTTTTCAGGGTTTATACTTCATTTACTCCATCATAATTGGGAACAAATAGCCAATTTAAAGATGGATATTTTGACCCAGGCATAATGGTGTACACATGTAATCTTACCACTTGGGAAACTTAGGCAGGAGGATTGCCATGAGTGGGAGGTCAGCCGAGGATATATAGTAAATACTCTATTGAGAGAGAGACAGAGACAGAGAGAGAATATGCAATATTGCAACCAAAGTCAGTGCTAATTTTACTCTAATGTTAAGGTGTTGGGCAGGGAATATAGCTCAGTAAAGAAAGCACTTGCCTAGCATGCATAAGACCCTGGGCTCACTCTCCAGTATCAGAAATAATTAAATTAAAAGATGGGCTGGGGATGTTAACATGAAATATGCTCATGATTTCTGTCTTTAGTGTGTTTAGTTGTCTCAATTTTCATTTCCTTTTATTTTTAAGGTATTGAGTGGGGTCCAAATCCATGCTAAGCAACAAGCTCTATGGTGAGCTGAATCCCCGGCTCCTCCATTTTCATTTCTAATGTAGTATTTAGAGTTAATCCACTGGCACAAAATTCTTTAAGGTCCTCAGGAAACTCCAAGAATATAAAAGGGTTCAGGTACTAAAAGGAGGAAGAGGAAGCAGCAACAGCTGAATGCTGCTGAGTTAAGGTAAAAGTACCTGTTTTGGAAAGAAAGGCATATGCACAGTTGTGGTCTTCTGTCACCATTTCTCATAGTACAGTCCCAACTACTCACACTAAGTAACTGACTTCTATTTCATAAGAAATGGCAAGGGTGGCCTTGGGGTAGATAATTGAAAGCTTATGCACAAGCGTTTTAGAAGATAGATAATCTCCTAATCACTCTTTCTGTAGCAGTACACCACCCTCATTCCTTCCCAAAGTGTCAAGAGAGAACACAAGCATTGAGGTGGTCCATAGACACAGTGTCTTCATGGCATATAAAACGAGCAGAAGTTTATCCATGTTAGACTGTGCCTGGTCTTTACGTGACCCAGAGAGCCCATGGTGATTCATTCCTCAACTCCATGAGCTCTAATCCCCTAATATGAAGCTGCCTTGAGATTTAAAATGTTTTGTAAACTGACCTATTAGAAAACATAGCTACTGCTTAAATAAAAGGATGTCTTTTACAATGAAGGCAATTTAATTAGAACAAATTTATATTTTTCATAACATTAAACAGAAGTGATATTTTGCTTATTGTACCTATAAATATATTCAGGGAAAATCGTATCTAAGTTATGTGGACTTGGATTTTTAATATATTTTTATTTGATATTTTTCTGAAAACTCCTTGTTGTTGAAACCATAATGATTTTCCTTAAATTTTGAAATTCAGAGATACTTTATTTCAATATGTCCTTAATTATATCTATAAGCCATGAAAATACCAAGAACTGGGGGTCCTCAGGACACCTTATACTTTGAGATACTTTGTAATTGTATCACTTAACTTTCTCCGGAGATGGACAATTGTCTCATCCTCAAAGGAGTCAGACTTTGCTGGGTCTTTGACACATGGATGAATACATAGAGAGCTTATAGCTTAAATTCTAAAGTCATAGCCCTGGTCAAGGTTAAGTAGAGAGGTACAAATCTTATGAGATCTTATGAGTGTGAGCATCAAAGCACTGTTCTCTTCTCTGGGTATTCAATTCTTAATTGATTGATCTCATGATCTCAACCTGAATGAATACATATACAAGCAAAAAAAAAATCACAAAAACCTCCCATTCTCTGATGTTGCTTGTCAATATAGAA
>LZPO01017283.1:607281-627508 GCA_001675575.1 Neotoma lepida | reverse complement strand
CATCACCCTTTACAATAGCCACAAGTAATATAAAGTACCTTGGGGTAACCCTAACTAAGCAAGTGAAGGATCTGTNTGATAAAAACTTTAAATCGCTGAAGAAAGAAATTGAAGAAGATTTCAGAAAATGGAAAGATCTCCCATGCTCATGGATAGGTAGGATTAACATAGTAACTACTTTCTGATTGGATTTAAAGCAAGCTGCACAAGACAGAACTCATGCCTGTTACTGTTAACTGGGCCAACATGCCTGGCTAGGTCATGGACCCTGGAAGAGAATTCAATACTATTATTCTGCTAAATGGACAGAGTAATAAACTGCCCCCTAAATTCTTATCTTATTCCTGGAGGTTACTTTATCTCTCAGTCTTCATCAGAGAAGCTTCTTTTTGCAGTAGATGGTGATTAATATGGTGTCTTAGTTAGGGTTTCTATTGCTGCAATGAAACACCATGACCAAAACTAACTTGGGGAGGTAAGTGTTCATTTAGCTTGCACTTCCACATCATAGTCCATCACTGAAGGGAGTCAGGACAGGAACTCAAACAGGGCAGGAACCTGGAGGCAGGAGCTGATGCAGAGACCATGAAGGGGTCCTGTTTACTGACTTGCTCAGCCTGCTTTCTTATAGAACCCAGGACCACCAGCCCAGGAATGGCACCACCCACAATGGGCTTGGCCCTCCCACATCAACCACTAATTAAGAAAATGCTCTGCAGGCTTGCCCTATAGCCCAGTCTTATGGCAGCATTTTCTCAGTTGGGGTTCCCTCCACTCAGGTGACTATAGCCTGTATCAAGTTGAGATCAAATTAGCCAGCATATATAGAGACCCACAACTGGTCAACATGCAGAAAATAAAAGACCATGGAATGTTCATTTTGAAATAGGACATCATATCATACCCTCTCCCAACAAGGTTCAGGTATTATAGCAGAAGAGGAAATGGAAAAATGGTAAGAGTTAAAAGCAGTGGACATCTACAGCAAAACAGTATTTTCTGGACATGACAGGGATGGTGCACACATGAACTCAAGCAGCTGTGACTTCATGCAAAAAACCTGCATAAGATCAAGCCAGTCAGAATTCCAGCATAGAGAAGGAAGGGCTCATTAAGCGCTACACTCAGCTGAGGAGTTATTGGCAATTGATGGCTGCTGGGATGGGTGGGGAAGAGAGCCAATTTTCTTCAGGGATGTGACCCCTAAGAAGTTACCCATGCTCCAATAAACATGCCTACACCTATGCATATACAGGAAGCACTTTAAAAATAGGGGAAGAGTTGGAGCTGGGGAAGGGGATAGATTATTTGATCAGAATACATTTTATGCATGTATAAGCTTCTTAAACAAAAATGGTAGCAGTCTTTAGAAGAAATTTCAACTCCTGGTCCCATGTCACTGTGTCAAAAGGGTTGGAGACAGTGAACAGTGTCACTTCTAACATGATACCACTAATTGATTTTCAACCATTTCTGCTGTTCAAATTTACCTTGATTTTTGAAGAAGTTACAAGTTATTTGTACTGATTGCCTGTTTCTAAGTCAACCTGTAGTAATATTTTTCTTAATTTTGTTGTTTAGTTATTATCCCAGTGATAAAAGTTTTGAGTGGCTCTTTTGAAATTTTCCAAAGAGCATAGAGATTGCAAATGAGACGCCAAAGGTCCCTTTTCCATCAAGCCCACTCCTTGGAGATACCTACTCTGAATAATTTCAGTACATTTTTCAGACATTTTCATTTCAAATGAATTTTTATGAATGCAATGTAAACTAAGATAATATAGATTTTTTTAAGCTACATTATGTCAAACATAAGAATAAAATCATGGTTCATGTCTTTCCCATCCCCCCTCTTCCTTGTTCATCTTTAAAGAGGTAAACTGTTTAGAATCTTTAAAAACATTTATTGAATTTTATTTATTTTGTGTGCATGTACGTGCGGTTGGGTATGCACATGCCTCTTCAAGTCATCCAGCTTGACAGCAAGCTCATTTACCCTCTGAGCCATTTTAGCAGCCCCGCTTGCCATTATTTCAGTGGCTTCTCTGAACATGTGTATTTTTGCTTTTCTAAATAATATATATGACCTTGTGCTTTATCAATTATAGATATTATCTTCTTCCTATAATGATAGGTCATTACGGAGTTCTTTAACATCTCCATTCTCTCTGCTTCCCCACTGTCAACTCTAAGTATTGTTAGATTGTGTTTTTTTATTGTTAGATTGTATTATTTTTTGTTAAAACAGTATCAGGCATTTCTATTAATTTGCCTAAGCAAATGTAATTTGATAACTGCAGCATAAAAATATTATAAATCCTTCCTTATTTTTATTTTACCTAAAGGTAATAAGTGCCTTTGTCTGATTTTTTAATTTGCTTGAATTTCTCTATAAATGTTACTCTGCAGATATTATTCTCTCTAGGTTATATTACTGGTTTTCTCCTTTACATAGTTTCTCAGAATGGTTTTGGGGTACTCTTTCAGACCCCAGTTTTCTCTTGAATGAATCTTTTGTGGAGCCCTTCAATCCCATTCCATGTGGACTCGTCATTTTCCTGGAACTTCTTTTCTTCTCATTCTAGGAATTCATGCTCCTTTCTCCTGAGTTGGAATGTGTATTGATCGAATTCGTTTTTGTCACAATCTTGGCTTGCTCACATGTTCTTATGAAACACACACTACAATAGTGCCTATGTTAAATGCTAAAGTTTTCAAATGCAACTTTAAAAATATATGTAAATAGAAGCAGAAAGAAATATAGATTCATCCAAAATATTGATTAACCCAGCTTTTTGAGTTACACGTCTCCACTTTCCAAGATTTCACTGAAGCTGTTATTATATGGTCACCATTGACATCTTTGTTGCTTACTCCAGTATTGTGGACTATTATTTTAACTAGGCAAAGATGTGTTACATTTGTTTATGCTGTGGAATATTACTTTAGCTATGTGAAAGTGTATTACTTTTGTTTATGCTGCATTTGCTTAATTATGTAAAGTTGTGTTGCATTTTTTCAAATTGCCTGCCTAAGGCACCTGATTGGTCTAATAAAAAGCCGAACAGCTAGGCAGGAGAAGGATAGGCAGGGCTGGCAGGCAGAGAGCATAAATAGGAGAAGAAATCTAGGCTCAAGGGGGAAGAGAAAAATAAGAGAAAAATGAGAAAAGAAGGAGGAGGAGAGAACAAAGGTGACTCCTGGAGTAAGAAGCCAGGCATCTGCTGCCAGACAGACACACAGGAGAAGCAGGGAAAGTAAGATGTACAGAAAGAAAAAGTAAAAAGCCCCGAGGCAAAAGGTAGATAAAGAAAAACAGGTTAATTTAAGTAAAAGAGCTAGCCAGACGAGCTAAGCTAGGCTGAACATTCAAAACTCATAAAAAGTTTTCATGTCATGATTTGGGGGCTGGTTGATGGCCCAGAAGAAAAAGCCTGGTATACTCTAGTGGATAGGGTTTTTGTGTTTTATTCTGTTCTGCTCCTATTACATGGCAGGTGCCATGCCAGTCAGTTACACCTAGCCTAGCCCAGGACTCAGCAAAAAGTCACAGAGACACAATTTTCATGGATTTTATAGACAATATATTTTCAATGAGTTTCCTGGGCATGGAAAAATACAGCTGGTACCAACCTGATGACCTGCTGTGGTTCCGTTTGTACGCTATTATACTGCCTATCTTTTATTTTTTTTTAAAGAAATCAATTCTACTACTCATCATTTCTTAGGTCTATCTTCCATTTACAGGCTTTGGAAATGGTTCAGTTTGTTCCTTCACTTGAAATTCCCTGAACCCATCCACATGTCAAGAACTTACTCATTCTTCAGCACACACTTCCTCCATAGGGCCTTTTATGGTTTCTGTGTATGCCATCAGCATCAATAGAATTAATGTCACCTCTTCCCGTTTCATAACACCTCAATTACAGAACTCTCCACATTCTGATTTTAAACAGAAATCATAGCTGCTCCCACATAACACACTGGAGCCTGCACTTGAACTTTTCAGGATCATTTCTGACAACAATGGCCTTTCACCACCCAATCATTCAGGCTATGATTCAATCAGCACTTACATATGCCATGTGTAAGGTCTCCATCAGTCCCTGAGCTGAGCCTGTGGGATAGAATTATACCATATTACATTGCTTAGAGTCAAGTTAGGGAAGTATAGACCACACCAGTTGTTTTAGCAGATGTGGCATTCTGTTGGGGACTCAGTATCCGTCATAGTGAGAAGTGATACCAAAATAGCTAGAACAGGTTGCTTATAATTTGCTAGCAAGATTTCATCTTTAATCCTGCTGTTCCCCTTAGGATTCTCATGAAAAAAACTAAAACAAATATTATGCTAAGTTTTAAAAGGGGACGTTAATGGTAGTATTTCTATGTTTTTCAATTACTATAGTCTCTGAAAATTTTGATAATGGATATGAGTTCTTTTCCTAGTGAGAGAACTTGTTTTAAGTAAATCGATCATAATAAATTCAAGCACAGGTAATATGTCTCGTCTCCCCACCAACATCAATGAAGATAATTGTCTTTTGTGTTTCTCCCTATGATAATTATTTACTCCAGTGAAGAACTAAGTAATTTTGCCTTTTTATTTCAAGATTTAGCTATGCTAAATAGTATATATGTATAGTTTAAGTAGCTGGAACCAGATTATTTGAATTTCAGTACAATAGGAATTAGTCAATAAAAATTGACTATGGTCTAGTTATCTATGTATATACCATCACTTGGAGCAGTGATTCTCAGGCCTGGCTAAAGAAACATATCGAACATTTGTAGTTGTCATTGTTTGCTTCCTTTCTCTCTTTGGAAAACAGCCACTTCCTTCTACAGTGAACATGATATTTTCACCCATGGATTTTACATTACTCCTGGGGAAACTGGACAATACACAAATAAATGTGCATTAAAATATCCAAAAGGTTTTAAGTATTTGTGGGGAGGGGAGTCGTGTGGACAGGGCTGGAGAGTTGGTGCAACAGTTGGAACACTTGCTGCTCTTGCAGAGGACCTGAGCTCTGTTCTCAGCATGCACATTGGTTGGCTCACAACCACCTGTAACTCCAGCTCCAGCGAATCCTATACTGTCTTCTAGCTATCATGAGTACTGTAGTCATGTGCACATACCCACAGAGACACAAAAAGTGCACATAATTAAAGATCAAATCTAAATGTAGGGCAGGGTATGGTGATACATGCCTCTAATCCCAGCACTTGGGAGGCAGAGTCAAGCAGATCTCTGTGTACTTGAGATCATTCTCATCTATAGAGTTATGGATATGATACACTCAGTGCTCTGTGCAAGAGTACTGGAGCTGAAACAGAGGACACATAGGATGACATGTTGAGGCCATTTTGATGGCTGCATCTATAGATTGGCTTAATTTGGATGAGCCACAGAAGTAAAACCAAATAGTGATATTATAGTTGGATAGGGGATACTAGAGAGAGGAGACAATTAAGGATCACATCTAGATTTTCTCCTGAGAAACAGAATGGTGGTGCATTTAACTAAGATGAGATCCCTTGGAAAGCGATGGAATTATCGCTGACAGGATGTCAAGAACTTGGGCAGAGTGAACATACTGAGTCTATTTAAGCACAAGTGGGGATGTTGAATAGACAGCTGCATATATATGGCTGAAGCTCTGGGGAGATGTGTTGAAAACAGAACTTTGAGAGTTATTGGTTTAAACGTCATTTGGATCATGAGATTACCTAAGAAATAAATAGATACAGAAATGAGGCTTGACTACTGAGTCCCAGAGATCCTCAATGATTGTTCTTTGGACACTGAACATAGCCAGCAAGAATCACTGAGGAGGGGCACTTGGGGAGGCTGAAGGAGAGCCAAGCCATTACTATTAGAAATGATGAGAAGGAAGAGTTTGAATAGGAAGGAGTTAATAGTGTGCTTAACGTCACTGGAATTATACAGGCAAAATGGTTCAAAAGATAAGTTGTATGTGGGTATAGTCTACCACAAAAAAGAAGGGTAAGCAATTGACTGTGGTCCATGCTGATGAAAGGCAGTAAGGTAGGTATCTACTGAGCACTGACTGTAGGATAACACTGCTTCTCAATTCTGAGTGATTAGACCCCAGATACATTCATCAATGCCTGAAGATATTTCTAATTGTCACTATTGAGACAATGACAGTGACATCCAGTTAGGGATTTGGATAACACCTCACAAGACATGTGGCAGCTTGCCTTAGCAAAGGTTTTCCAAGGCCCCCAAATGTCAACAGTCTCTCAAAGTTGAGAGACTCTGGGATGTGACAAGATGAGGATCACTGATGACATCAGAAGAATGATTCTGTGAAGAGGTGGAGGAGGAAGTATCATTGGAATTGAAGCAGTGGAGGCAACTCATGGATATGGCTCTCAGTAAGAGAAATAGCTGGGTAGTTAAACAGGGCTTGGGGGTGGGTTAGGTAGCATTCTCATTTTAAAGATTAGAGATATGTTCATTTGCTTCTGTGTTGATGGAAATGAACCAGCAAGAAGATAAATAAATGATGTGAGAGAAAGAAGGGAAGACATGTGGCACTGAATTCAGTATGGTAGAGTGGTTTGGCATGGCATGGGGTGGGGGGAGACCGGGATGGAGATCAGTTGGTAGAGGGTTTGCCAAACATCCATAAAGTCCTGGGTTCAGTTCCCAGCACCACATAGATTGGACATGGTTTAACAAGACTGTATTCTCAGCACTCCAGATGTGTCTCAAAAAATTTTTTTAAGAATGGCTAGGTCTTGGAATAAGAATGGTTATTCATTGGAGGAAATCAAAGAAAGAAAATAGGTAGGAACATCCAGAAGTAGATAGAAAAAAATCTACTGTTCTCTTCATGCTTCTGAAAATAAAGTCATCAAATTTCTAAGATGAGTTATTTATCTAATTCTACCTACCCACCAATTGGACTACATATGTTTTCTGGGCCTCATGCCTTCCTCTCCATTACCAAAGCTCCCGGCAATAAACTCAATGTCTAACAAATATAAGCACTTCACAAATACCTGTGGAAGCCAGGCATAGTGGCAGTACTTGGGGGTAGAGGGGCTGAGGCAGAAAGATCCCAAGTTCAAAGCCAGCCTGGACTACATGGTGAATTCAAGACCATGTCTTAAATGTGTATGTGTAATGAATGAGAGAAATAGCACTTAGTGCACATTTGAAGTATACAATGTCTTTCTACTCGTCATCTCTTATGTTATGGTAGGATGTATATTATGTGAACATATATATGTGATATGTATGTTATATATCGTATACATTTTTAGTATTGTTTTTGTTCATTCCTTGGTTTGTTTCATCTCATTGTATAGCCCAATCAGCCTGAAGCTTACTATTCAGTCCAGACTGGCATGAAACTTATAACACTCTGACCTCAGACTCCTGAGAACCGGAGTGTGTAATGTCCTCACACCTGGTGTTGGAAAGTTATTTCTTATCTACTCCTGGTAAGTTAAGCATTTCTGACGGCCTCCAATCATACTCACATGCCCTGATGGGAGTCCCTTCCTCAAATGCAGGCTTGACCTAGTCATTTGCTTTCAATGAAAGAAATATGGCAAAAGTGACAGACAACAATTTTAGTCTACATTTAAGAGTATGATTCCACTTTGAATCTTGATACATTGTCTCATTCTTTTCACGTGTTCTGATGAAGCTACTTGGTCTATTTTGATCCATCTCCTGGGCAGGACCATGTAGAAGGAAATGATCCCTCTGGTTACCAGCCATCAAGAATCTGAAGCCTGTCAGCAGTCACATGGATAAATCTGGAAGCAAATTTTGCCTCATTTGAGTCTTGAAATTACTGCATCCTCAGGCTATACTTTGACTACACCCTTACCAGCACCAGACCCTCAAAGCTCTAAGATAAAAGGCTTCTGTTTCAAGGTGTTAATTTGCTAACAAATCAGTAATTTATCCCCTCATTGCACCTTATTTGCAAGGTGTTTCAGATTACAAAGACTTCTGCATGTTAATATCATTCAATCCTTCTGATGGTCCTTAGGCCCAAGTTTTAAAAGACATTTTTTTAATGTGTGTGTGTGTGTGTGTGTGTGTGTGTGTGTGTGTGTGTTTCTGCAAGTATGTACATGCACCACTTGTGTGTTGATGCCCATAGAGGCCAGAAGAGGGCAGGAGATCCCCTGGAACTGAAGTTAGAGGCTGTTGTGAGTCTCCAGATGTATGTGCTGAGAATCAAATACTCTACAAGAGTAGCAAGTGCTCTTCTCTTAACCACTGAGCTATCACTCTACCACCACCACCCCCATATCCATTTTACAGAATCAGAGTGATGCTCATCTGGGATTACAATTTGTAAATTCTAGAATGGGAACTACATAGATCTTGAACATTTAAAATCGTAACTTAGGACTAGTTACTTCTAATATATGCTACTCATTCAGACAACATCACTTTCAATTTTCCTGTGTATGTCATTTGTCGTTGTAGCAAATTTCTTATCTGCAATATGCAAAACATGTACCAATATGACTTTCCCTAAAATAAATATCCTTTATTTTTATTCATGAAATATAGCAAAAAACCCTCTAAACCCAAACTATCTTACCCTTTCTAAAACCAAACTTTTGCTTTGTAAACATAAAGTATTCAAAAATCAGCTTGTTTTCCATGCTACTTAACCTAAAAAATTTCAAAAAAGAAAGATTGAGCTGGAGAAAAATATGAATTAAATATGTGGTTGTCACAGATAAATCTTGGCAGCAATTTTCTAGCTCATCATGGTAATGGTATCTTATTATAAAGACATCCTAATAGAGCTCATTATGTTGGGCACTCAAGTAACTAGGCATATGATTTTCTCAAAGGTCTTCAAATCTCCAGGTAAACACACAAACCAGTAAGAAATCTGGAGTTCTGCTGTAGCATCCTACTGGCAGGCCAGTTCATCCAACTCCCCTTCACAAACCTGTTCCTCTGCTTCATAAGGTTCCTGGGAATGGAGACCCAATCTCATTCTTTTATGCTTATCACCAGCCACATTGCCTACTTAGCACATAAAAGGAGCTCATTATAAAATTTTAATCTAGTCATTATTTTGTGGATTTTAATCAAATTTTACTCACTTCCCCAAGGGATACTTTCTCAGAAAAATACTTCATAGAGTAGCAGAGGAAAACTTTTTTTTTAATCCCTAGCATCAGTGTGAAAAGAAATGCAAAATAGTTTTATTGATCTTTATGAAAAGGCATAATAAATGTAATATGTGTGTCTTTGTGTGTTTCTTTTATTTTACATTTATTTATTTGCGTGTGCTCTCTCCCTCTCTCTCTCTCTCTCTCTCTGTGTGTGTGTGTGTGTGTGTGTGTGTGTGTGTGTTGGTGCATGTGAGTGTGTAGAGGTCAGAGGACATCTTGCAACAGTTGTCTTCCTTCTGCTATGTGGATTCAAGGAATAAACTCAGGTCATCTTACTGGGCAGCAAGTGTCTTCACCTACAGAACCATCTCACCAGTCCCATAATATATACCTTTTAAAGACAGAGATTCTATTAGTCCATTTTGTGTCACTATCACATAACTCCATAGGCTCAAAAAATGTACTACTTTATAGTTCTGAAGCCTGAAAAGTATAAGGTTAGGATGCCAGTTGGTTTGATGTCTGGTGAGGCTGTTCTTTTCTTCCCAAACCTAAACATTGCCTAGATCCTCACATAGCAAAGGACAGAAAGGCAAGAGAGTCAAAATGGGAGCTGAACTTGCCCTTTCTATTTGTGTGTGTGTGTGTGTATGTGTGTGTGTGTGTGTGTGTGTGTGTGTGTGTGTGTGTGTGTGTGTTAACTTTTGCTGGACCTCAGAGCCAGAGTTAACAATACACCTTAAGGTTACTTAAGACTGTCATCCAACTGTATACTCACAAACTGTTTGTTAAACCTGCCTTTAAAGGAACAATGTAGCAATCAACCTTACTTGCCTTGGATTTCCCATATGATCAGCTTTTACAACCTAAGCTAATGCGTAGCTGTAGTCTTAAGTTATGCACTCTTCCATGATACACTGACTTAGATAGTGCATGTGTATCATTTACTAAAGCAGCAAATACAGAAGTTGAAGTAACATCTTAAAATCTACCATAAAGGTTGAAAGCATTCATTTATGGGTATTAGATGATAATGATGTTTGTTGTTTGGGTCAGTTGGGATCAGTTGGAGCCAGTGACTTAAGCCCTTGTAAAACTCTGTTGAAGATTTCTGTAAGGTGTCCCATTCCTTCCCCATGTGATGCTTTCTATGATGTTCAATAAACTCAGAGTGAAGCCCTTTGATAGGGACACAGACAGAGACCACTCACACAGCAGTCACACACAAGACAGCCTTCAGGCAGGCACAGGTTCAGACTCACACAACAGACAGAGGATGGAAGACCCAGGGAGTATAAAGCAGAGAATTCAAATCTGGACTCACTCTTGGTTTACCAATTCCAAGGGGAGATGCTTTTATTATTTCTTCCCTCAAGTGCTTTTAGTTCTTTCCTTAATGTGACACTGGTGCATTATTGGTGACTCAGAGTTAACCGTGTATAATCCTTACCTTCCTCTATCCCATTTGTTGAATGCAAGGTCTCTCAATCAAAGAGCTCACTGATACTCTAGTCTTTCTAGAAAGCTGATTACCCTGTCTCCACATACTACGGCTGGCATAAATGCATAATGCATTTACATGGATTCTAGGGATTCCAACTCTGGCCCTGATGCTTCCTTCCCATGGCAAGCACTTTAACCACTGAGCCATCTTCCCAGGGTGAACTTGCCCTTTTACAGTGGTACAGATCCTACCCATGATGTTGTAGCCTCCATAACCTCATTATCTATTAGAAGTACTACCTCTTTCTTTAAAAAATTTTTTGAGACAGGATATGGTGGTTTGAATGAGAATGGTTCCCATTTATTTGAATGCTTGGTCCTCAGTTGATGGGACTGTTTGGGAAAAATTAGAGATGTGACCTTATTGAAGGAGGTGTGTCACTGAGGATGGGCTTTGAGGTTTCAAAAGCCCACATGATTCTCATTTGGCTCGCCCTCTCTGTCTTCTGGTTGTGGACCAAGATGTGGAGTCGCAGCTATTTCCTTCACTCTGCCATCATGGACTCTAGCCATCTGAAACCATAAGCTCAACTAACATTTTCTTTTATAAATTGCTTTGGTCATACTATTCAATCACAGCAATAGAAATGTAACTAAGACACAGGGTTCCATGTAACTCAGGCTGCTCTGAAACTCAGTGTGTAGTCAAGGATAACTTGAACTGCTGATCCTCCTGCCTCCATCTCCTGAATGCTGAGATTATACAATGTATAACCATGCCTGATTCATTTTGTGCTGGGGATTGAGGCAAGGCATTATACGTGCTAGACAAACACTCTACCAACTGATCTACATCCCTAGTCCAAAGTCTATCTCTTAATAATTTTATAATGGCAATTAAATTTCAACAAGAGTGTTGGAGAGGATAAATCTTTGAACCACAGCAGATACTATTAGAAATATTATAAGTACAATACTGGGAATTTTCAATAACATAAAAAGAGCAACCTTGCCATATAGCAAAAACATCATACAGTTATGAGTGATGGCAAAGCCCACTGAACACTGCTGTCTGTGAATAAGACTCTAAGGATGGTCACACAAATTGTGCAGTGAACAGGACAACCTATGTAGCTCTGGGCAGAAGCCTTGGTGGGAGAGTACATGCAGGTATTAGAAGTGGAGTCATACTTCTTGCCTGAAAGAAGTAACACAAGTTAGAAGGAAATCTCTCGCATTTTAATTAATGACCCCTTTTGCATTGTTTTTAGCTACCATGAAAATTTTCAGCACATTGTTATAACATTGGTTACAATATTAATTACTAAAATTCCTATTTGTCATTTAAAAAAACAAACTAGGGCCAGCAAGATGGTTCATCAGGCAAAGGTGCTTGTTGCCAAGCCTGGTGACCTGAGTTCAATCCTTGGGACTCACATGGTGGAAGGAGAGAACAGATTCTAGCAAGATGTCCTCTGATCTCCACACTCATGCCATGGCACACATAGACTATATAATACATAAATACTGCCTTTTAGTATTCTGGGGAAAGCAGCTACCTATCTATCAGGCCATCAAAAACTGTGCTAACTTCCAAGACAGAGCTGGTACAGAAAACACTTTCTGAACACATTGCAATAAAACTTGAAATCAATCTCAACTTTTTAAAACTTTTTCATGTGGAAAAAGATGTAAAACTAACTCAAAAGTTCTTGAGTACAGTTTAAAAACTATCTAGCAAAAAGAAATGACAAAGGAAGAACGATCAGTACTTATAGTCTAGAGCTAAATTGGAGCTCAGAGAAAAGTTCTGTCATAAATAATTAAAGAAGAGTAAGAAACTTCATTAGGCATCCAGCTAAAGAAGAAAGAAATTAATTAAGTCTAAAAATAGTCAGAACCAAAACAGTATTATTAATAAATAAATCACCAAAATGATTTTTAAAGAATGTGAGTAAATAACAAGTCAATGTAATTAAGGGAAGAAAAGGTGATCACAAATTTACAAAATAAGAAATGAAAAATTAGAAAGAGCTACAGAAAGCACAGATGAGAGGGCACAAGGAGAGGAAGGAACTATTTCATAAAACACCCTGTAAATACATTCGTAAAACAAAACCAAACAAGACTAAGACTGTGGACATGAAACCTACATTACCAAAAACTAGTTCAAAAGGAGATTTTTTTTCACTCTTAAATATACTTAGGTTTTATTTAAAAATGGTTAATTAGATTTTCTTAAAGCCATTCTTTGACAATGCCAACCTCCCACATCCTTGTTTCTTTCCCAAATTCATGACTTTTGGTTTTGTTGTGCTACCTATTTGGTTTAATTAGGGCTACCTGTGTGGCCATTGGATTGGGAGAATATATTGGAGCCTGGTGGGATCATCTGAGTTTACACAATAAGGAAATGACTTCTTTTGTCTATGAACCTATCTGAAGTAAGTAAGTAAGTAGCGAGGGGTAGCATCCTCTGAGTCCCTCTCCATTCTTGTCTGCCTCTTGATGTGTGGGCCCAGTTTAGTCATCGGTAGATGTTGAGAGTTTCTAATTGCAATGTCTGAAGACACAAAGCTTTGATCTGACATATAACAAGATATTTTATATTGTTCCTAAGGAGTAAAGGATAGCTCCCAATTTCAACACTCAACATACAACTGTTATATTACTTTGAGTTTCAAGGAAAGGAAGAGTACAGACCTAGGCTTGGTATGAAAAAGAAAAAAGTAGTTCAAATACAACTTCTTACAATCACTCCTTCCAGTTGACCAAGAACACAGGTTCACTTTTTCTGTTGAATAAAACACCTATACCATTATACCATTATAGCAGTGTAGATTATTATCTGGTTTCTAGGGATAATAGGGCTAAAAATATCGTCTTTTGTAGTTTTATTTGTGTTTTTAAAAATGTACAATGACACATTTAAATATGAATAATGGCTATTGTATATGAGAATTGCTGCATTATTTACTAAATTTTAAAATAGATCAATTTTATAATGACATGAATTGTTCATGGCCAGAGGTATATTTGAAATCTTCATAAATGAATCAAGCCTATATTTTGGTTAGGTACTTATGGCAATTTGTTCTTATTATAAAATTTCAAAATAAAACTTTCAGAAGTTGATAGTTTGCCAGTATTCATCAGTATTGACCATGGAACCTCAGAAACAAGACTAGTAATTAATGCTTTGACATCCCCGCCTCATCCTGAATTCGTTTCACAAAAGGAGATATTTTAAAACTGAAACAAATAGGGCAAAATAGCTTAAGAATCATTGCTGCTCTTCCAGAGGATCAGAATTCGGTTTCCAGAACCCACATCAGGTTGTTTACTATCAACTGTAACTCCAATTCCAGGGGATCTGATGTCCTCTTATGGCCTCCAAGGGCAATGGAGGACACATGTGCATATACATACACACAAATAAAAATAAATCAATTTAAAAACTTACATTTTTCACAAAAGAATTCAGGTTGTTGATGAGTTTCAAAGTCCAGCAAGTGTCACTAGTAAATTCTACAAAACCTTAGAAGAAACTCTCCCGGTGACATATGAAGTATTTACGAGCTGAAGAAGAGAAGATCATTCTCCAAATGTGTTTTATGTAGGCATGGTGTCAAGTAGTGTCAAACGCCTGAAAACAGCTAAAAAATAATTCTGCTTCAGTTTTCATTTCTTCTCTTCTACTTAACAGATTTGTTATCCTAGATAAATGACAAAATGTCTTTCTTTATATGCAAGGGACTTCTCTGCACATTAAAGACCATTATGTGCAGAACAGAGAATTCCTAAGTAAGTATGTATTGTTGACATGTGTGTCCAGGACCCTAACGCTCATATCCATGGGAATGGCAAATCCTTCCCTGAATCAGGCTCAGAAGAATGGCAAAGCCTTCCTCTGGTCCAACGGATGTTACTAACTATTGGTCTTTACCTAAAACCAGTCTAAGTAGAAACTGTCACCCACAGCTTCTTTCTCCAGGATGATTGCAACCAGTGACTGCTCTCCTAAGACCTCCTCTTTGTTCAGCTGTATACCATGAACATGCCTTTTCGATTCAAGTGTATAAAATAAATGCATTGAGTTTCTGGGTTGCTCCTGGTGGGTCTCCAATCAGAGCCTATGGCCCACCTGATTGCAGGATTTCTGCAAGTGTGTCTGTGTGTCTGTCCTTTCTTCATGCCCTTGTCACCCAGTCAGATCAACCTCAAAGCCATGCAGGTTGCAGCACCACTGCATGGTACCATAAATGGCACTGGCATGCACTATCATCCAGTAATGGATGAGAGCACCCAATGAGAATGGACATATTTATGAGTATATGTGACACCCGCAGATTTTTTTAAAATGCTTAGGACAAGGATACTTTACCTAAAGATAAAGCACTGTATTGCAAAACTAGAAGAAATAAGCAAATAAAATTTGGGTTGCTGTGACTTCATTTGTATAAGATACAGACTGCTGAGGCCTTAAGTGATTTGAGTTAAATTTGCATATGTAAAAATATTCCCTTATATAATATACTATTTGCTGTCTCTTTGCTCTAACCAAGTACCTGACAAGAATCAACTTAATGAAGGAAGAGTCTATTTCGGCTGCTAGTTTGAGCACAGTCCATCACAGTAGAATAAGCATGGTAGCAAGAGCAGTTCTAGCTGTGGTGGGAGGAGCATGAATTGGCTGGTCACACTACATCCTCCAACAATAAGCAGAGAGGGTCAAATGCTAGTGTTCATCCGCTTTCTCCTCTGTCCAGTTTTATTCAACACAAACCATAGGATGCTGCTGTCCGCATTCAGGGTGGGTCTTTCCTCTTCAGTTAATCCTCTCTGGTAACACCTTAACAGACATACCTAGAGGTGTATCGCCTAGGTGATTCCAAATCCAGCCAAGGTAACAAGAAGATTAACCCTCACACACTTAAGTCCTTGGGTTCAGAGGCAGAACAGGACCAGCAATGTGGAGTCAGACAAGGCTAGATACAGTGGAGTAGGAAAAGTTTGGATTGTCTTGCTTACTTGTGCCTCACCAAACACAGCCTCTCACTTTCTGAGTCTCTGTTTCTTCATGTGTAAAGTTAGATTGATCAAACTATTTACATGAGAACAGTGAGCATCCAATGAGGATGCTCTTTATCCCTCCATTTGCTCCCAGTATGTCACCTCATTCCTAACCTCTCTGCCTCTCCTAGATACCATGGACCAATGCTTTGGATTCCCATGAACTCCTATCCTGTAATGACTGTCACCAGGGCTTTGGAAAGCAATGGCTGGGTTGTTGGTGTAATTTGCATTCTCTGTTTCGACACCTGGAAGCTGAGCATGGCAGGGAGAAATTGTACAACCTAGTAGCTAGGCAACTACTGCCTATTCATCACTGCGTCATCTCAGCTGGACACACAATAACAACCCTCGATCATTTCACCTGAGCTTCTGCAGATTCCTCCCACATTCTTCCCAGAAACTGTCACCACCCTCTTGAAGACATCATTTCATCCATGATCCCCTATACTCCCAGCAAATGACAAAATCTCTTTCCTTGTGGAGAATGGTTTTTAACTCTCAGCCCAGCCTCCTTATAAACACATGTTTATCCATTACTACCCTTAACTAGTATCCTCCGGACTCAGACAGTGCTGTTTCTTGCTCTTGTTAAAAGCTGACTTCCACTTTAGCATTTGAATACTTGACCCCATCCTCTTGTTTTACCCAGAATCCTAATCCCTCTGTCATAACCTCTCTTCAAAGACTGCCTTTATTCTGGCCCCTTCTCCTTAGCTAAAGATGTCCTAACGTGCCTATCTTTCTAGTATTCCTCTTTGAACACTTGTCCCTTTTTTTCCTCTGGCATCCAGTCACTCTCACCTCTCTCTTATCTTTCCTGCTGGCTGTTTCTGCTTCCTCACTTCCCTTCATGCCTCAAATCACAACAATCTGGCTTCTATCTCTACCAAACTGTGTGATCTCAAGTATCTAAGAACTCCCAACTGACATGTACAATAGACACATTCCATCCTTTATCTTACCAAAGTACTTAGTTCTTTATAATTTTTTATTGGATTTGAAGACAAGAAAACAAACTAGAATAATGAAAAAAGGGAAACAGTGATTTCTTTTTTAAAGATTTGTTTTATTTTTTATAATTTTTGAAGGTTTATTTGTTCTATGTGTATGAGTGTTTTGTCCACATGTATGTCTGTTTACCACGTATATATGGTGCTCGAAGTGGTCAGAAGAGGGTGTCAGATGCCTTAGAACTGGAGTTACAGACTAGTGTGAGTCACTATGCAGGTGCTGGCAATCAAATCCTGGTCCTCTGAAACATCAGCCTATGCTCTTAACTGCTGAGCCATCTTTCCAGCCCAATTTATTTTACTTTAAATTATGTGAATAAGTATAATTTATGGGAATTTGCATACAAGTGTAGGTGTCTGAAGAGGCCAAAGTAGGGTATCAGATCTCCTGGAGCTAGAGTTACAGGCAGTTATAAGCCACCATATGAGTGATGGGAACTGAACTCAGGTCGTCTGCAAGAGCAATATGCATTCTTAGCCTCTGAGCCATCCTGCCAACTCAAAGAAATTGTGAGTTATGAAAGAAAAGTCTCCAGATTTCAATATTCAATAGGTATCACATCCACATGATCCTTCCAGTAAGTTAGAAATGCAAATACCAAAAGGTGGGAAGGCTAATTTTCATTGTCAACTTGACTGGATGTGAAATCAACCAGAGCTATATCTACAAAGGAATTTCCAGAAATATTTGAGGAAGACCCTCTCTGAATGTGGGTGACACCATCCCATGGGCCGTAGTCCTGGGAAGAATAAAAAGTATATGTGAGAGGGGAAGAAAGCCAGCTAAGAATCAACATTTACCCATCTCTACTTCTTACCGCCATTCGCAGATGTGACCAGCTGCTTCATTTTCCCAGGCCCATGCCTTTGTGCTTAAACACTGAGCCAAAATAAATGCTTCCTCCTTCCAGTCACTTCTTTTGGGTGTTTTGTCCTGGCAGTGAGAGAAGTAACTAATACAGAAGCCATTGTACTCTCTGTAAAATTGGGGAGAATATTGTTATCAATTTCAGGAAAGATACTTTCAGTGATTGAGTATTGAAACTGCCAATTATCTCCTTGTTTGTGACAAGAAAACAGAATTAAATGACAGAAATATGCTGTCTAAAATTCTCTGTGTTTTTAATATCATTGAACTCCCCAGGATCTCTCCCGATATTTTTGTTTAAGTAACACGAAAGTATTAAAAATTATGAATACATATTGGCAGTTGTGTTCTTTCATGCCATCAACATCACATAATTTACTAAATATCCTATGGACCTTCTAAACACAAGGTTCTATAAAAAGAAAAACTATATGAAATTGGAAACAACCTCTAGAACAATGTGGAAGTGCAAACTAATAACACAGCCAAGGTTCTGTCTGAATTGTGTAAAAAATGAAAATCAATACACAGTTACATTCACTTGGGGCAGAGTTAATAACAGAAATGTAATTAAGGAAAAATATAATAAAAGGAATATTTGTTTGCAAAAATAAATAAATAAATAAATAAATAAATAGTGTCTGGGGCTGGAGAGATGGCTCAGCAGTTAAGAGCACTTGAAGCTCTTACCAAGTCCTGGATTGAGTTCCTAGAACCCACACCGTGCAGATTACATCTCCCTGTAACTCAGCTTTGAGTGATCCAATGCCCTCTGGACTCTGCAGACACCCACATACATGGCATACACACATGCAGAAACATACCTACATGTAAATAAAAATAAAATAAATCTTTAAGAAATAAAAATGTCATTCCTAGACAAGGCACTTAGATATCCATAAGAGGAAAAGTAGTGTCATGAACTGTCCTACCATGACATCCAGTGAAGAAAACTAGGGAGTTCTCAGTAATGTGAACAAAGGGCTTACTCATAGAGATAAGGAAGACAGGTGCTAGGTAACTCTATTCTAAAAGGATGGTCAAGACTCGAAACAGGATTGACTGATACCATATAATTTGTAACGTCATGTGGATGTGGACCAGACAAGCTGAATGCTAAGGTAACAAATGAACTATGGCATATCCCACAATTGTTACTGAAGGTAAAGATTCAGAGTAGGACATCTACAGCTTCTGGGAATTTCTAACAGAAAACAGTCAAGTGAATGGTAAAAGTGAGTTCAGGGTTAAAGCACAAGAAGACATTGAATAGGAAGCCAGAAGAGAGGTGCTTTTGCAAAATACCTTTGGGTTAGAGCTTACCAGGATCCAAACTCTCACCTCTCACTTGTAGAATACTGAAGACTGCTCCCCCTCCCATACCTCTATTCTCTCTCTCTCTCTCTCTCTCTCTCTCTCTCTCTCTCTCTCTCTCTCTCTCTCTCTCTCCCTCGTTCTTCCTGTCTCTCAGTCTCTCCCATTTGTCCCCTTTGTTTCACTTCTACTTTCATTTATGCATGCATGCATAATTTTATATTACTATATAAAATCTAAGAACCACAAATGAAAGAAAACATACCACATCTGTCTTTCTGAGAATGGCTTAATTTTCTTAATACATTATCTCCAGGTATAACCATTTTCCTGCAAATGACACAATTTTATTTTTTTAATGGCTGAAAAAAAGCGTTGGGTATATAAACCACATTTCTTTCATCCATTCTCTGTAGTTGAACATGTAGGCTAGTTCCCTTAGCTATTGTTAATATTGCTACAAATAAACATAGATGCACACTGTTGCCAAGAATCTAAACTAGTTCAGCCTCCATGGAAATCAATGTGGAAATTTCTCAAAGTTTATATTCTCAGGGCTGGGGAGCTGCTCAGTGAGTAAAGTGTTTGCTGCATAAGCATGAAGACTTGAGTTCAGATTCCCAGCACCCATCTATAAAAGCTGGGTGTGGTGGTATGTACTTGGAAGATCCTGGGTTCAGTAGCCAGTCAGTCTAGCCAATTCGTGGGTTGTAGGTTCCATGAAAGATTTTGTATCAAAAAATAAGATGAAGATCATTAGAGGGTGATATCTGATACTGACCTCTAGCTTCCACAAGCATGCATGCACCAGAGGGGGGTGGGAGACAAAGTTCATATTCTCAAGACCTATGGACTAAAGTGTTTGAGAACATCATAAATGACAGATGGGAATCTGAGAGGAAAGAAACATATATCCACCCACCAGAGACTTGAAAGAGGCAGAAGAGAAATGATGTGAATGTGGGCCTTGATGGGTGAAGAGATTCCAGACTCACAGGTCTGTTCCTGCTGCTGCTGGGGATGGGTTCCTGATAAGTGCAGATCTATAGTGTCCCAACAGCCTCAGAGGAAGGCCCCATCTCCATGTCCCAGAGGGGTTAGAATGTAGCATAAGCCAGAAGAGCTAGTCTCCTGTATGTGGAAAAGCCAGCACAGGGACACTTCAAGATCACATGTTTCCTATTCCTCAGTCCTGGCTAATATGGAAGATCCTTTGCTTTTGGTTGATTGATTGATTGATTGATTGATTGATTGATTGATTGACTGACTGACTGATTGATGGAGGGAGGCATTTTGAAGGAAAATTTTTTCTAAGATAATTTTTTATTGATTATTTGGGAATTTCACACAATGCACCCTGATTACATTCGCTTCCCAGTCCTCC
>LZPO01017283.1:570226-606741 GCA_001675575.1 Neotoma lepida | reverse complement strand
CAAACAGCTTTTACATGCAAATACTTATTGCAATGAATCATTGGTGTGGTTCAAGGTTTCTGGTATCTGAAGCACCATAAATACTGGACTATCCCTGAGACTCATCTTGTATATCTTGTTGTTGCCCAGAGTCAGGCTGATTTTGTGGCTGGGCAGGGTTTCCAGGGGCAGGATCCACAAGAGCTCCAGGCCTCTGCTCATCTCTCTGACCTTTAAAAGCATCATCCTATGAAACCTGTCTTTTTTTAGTTGTTATAGAAATATTTAGGTCTCTCCAGACTCCTCCTCTGCCACCACATCTCCCCTCAGAGCTTCTGTGGGTCTCTCAGGCTTCTTGGAGCTGCTCCATGGTCCCAAAGGTGCTGGTGGCTGCCGCCATCTTGAATTGATCTCTTGAAGGGAAACTTTTAACTGTCTAAGCTGAGATTTCTATTACTCCAGCAAAAATAAACCAGGAGATGGGGGAAAACAGCAAAAACAGATTCCTCGAGACAATGAACAGCTATTCTAGGTAAAATTAGGTTAACGGCTTTTATGAGGAAAATTGGAGATGAAGACTAGAAATACAGGCATCCATCTCAAGGCACTCTCTTAATAGCATTTAATAATCTTTCCTAAAGGAATCAAGGATGAAAATGAGACATGAGTGTATTATTGCATACTACATGGGGCTGATTCTGCTGAGGCTGGAGAGCTGTCAAAAATTCAGTAGAAAACAGTAGATAAATACTTAAGTCTTTCTGGAGAGGATTCTGTTCTTTTGTGCCATTTGAAGATGCTTGCATTCACAGGGTCATATTATATTAATTATCATCCATGGTGCTGTTTTTTTTCAGTATGTGTTCTTCTCAAGAAATATCTTCACTAATACTTAATGATTTAAGAAAATATTTTACACCTGCCTGAGGAAAAACTCAGATGACCCAAAGAAGTTTAAAATGTACTAGTTATTTTTCTGTTCTTCTGATAAAATATCCTGACATAAAGAAACTTAGGGAGGGAAAGGTTAGGCTCACAGTTGAAAAGCACAGTCCATCATAATGGAGAAGTCATGGTAGCAAGAGTGTGAGACATCTGGTCACGTTGTGTCCACGGTCAGAAAGCACAGAAATGATTAATGCAGGTGCTGAGCCCCCTTCTTTCTTTCTACTCAGTCCAGAACCCTAGCCTAGGGAGTGATGCCACCCACAATTAAGGTGAGTCTTCCCACCTCAACTGATCTAATCTAGATAATACCTCACACGTATAACCAGAGTTTGTCTCCTAGGTGATTCTACATCTTGTCAAGTCAGTAATCAATATAAACCATCACATGTGTTTTCCCTCATGGCCTTAATACATTCATAAGAAGCCCATTTACTGTGAACACTCTATGTACCTGAGATAGAGGGCCCAAGCAAACAGACACACAAGAGAGAAGTCAGGTAACAGGCATCTCTGAAATGTCCCTCTCTTCTGCATACGACATTCATGCTGAATACACCTCAGATATTACTCACCTACTGAACTTGTGTATACTATCTTTACATTTTTGTGCATTTTGTAATTCAATGAAATATCACATCAAGTCATCGAGTTAGCACAAACATTATGTTATGAGAACTTGGATCCCTTCAGAAAGATGCAGTAGATGCCAATTGCTTCTTTTCAAGAATTTCTACTGAATTAGACATAGGTGGAAGGAAACTAAAAGATAGAGTGGGAGTACCAAAACAATCTCAATGGGTGCTTGATTAAGATCACCTCCCTGGAGTCTAGATTTTCACTTAAGAAAATCATACACATACAACACACCCACACCCATGCAAACACAATGGAAATCACAGGTTCTACATTGGGGATGGATTATTCAACTATGGCTTTTATGAAAAAATTCTACTCACCTGCTATAAATATGAAATCATTTTCCTTTGGGGGTAACTATCACCAACTATGCTTTGGCAACCCACTCAGGAATATATTTTGATAGCAAAACTTTGCAAACACGTTTAATCCTGAGAGCCATCTCATTCCATGTTTTAAAGGTAGTCTGGATGCAGCATCCATCCTTTGCTTATTCAAAACTCTCCTCCTTAGTCACTCATGGCTCAAATATTCCCGTTTTCCTAGCCGTATAGATACCTCTGGTGTGAGGATAGATGAAAGGGACAAAAAAGGCATCATGGACTCTTTACCCAAGAACATGTGCCTCTCACATTGGTTGACTGTAATTACACATACATATGAACGTGAGTATATAGATGAGGGTCTTAACAGACCTTGTGGAATAGACTCTCAATCCTAAACAATTCCTTTGGGACTAGCCAAAAATCCATCCATACTGTATGGGGCATCCTGATGCTCTTTCCCTCAGCTGGGTTTCAGCAGGGTTTGTGGATGGGGGTGGTAAGCTGAACAACTAACCGAGAAATATGCTCACCCTCTTTCCTGAAAATATCCCCCAACTGTTCAGAACATTTGTTCTCCAACAAGGAAAAAAGATGATACCTTTTCCCTTGTTCTGTTTTCTGTGGCTATAATAAAATACTCAACAGTGGGTAATTATAAAGAAAATAAGCAGATTTAGTTTATGTTTCATAAGACTGAAATCCAAAATCTGGTTGCACATCTAGCTAGGGCCTTTTCCTGTGTCATAATATGATAGAAGAATAAAAGTACATGTGGACATATGCAGAAGAGATAAACATGTCCCTCTAATAACAACCGTACATGTATGTCTGTCCACCACATATATGCAGTACCCTTGGAAGTCAGAAGTGTGTGTTGGATCCCCCCGGGACTGTGTTAACAGATGGCCGTGAGCTACCATGTGGACACTGGGAATCAAACCTGGGTCCTTTGGAAGAGCAGCTAGTGAAGAAGGTAAACATGCCCTTCCAATAACAATAACTCTCAGGAGAAGGCTCCTATTCTCACAAAGAAAAAGAGGTATTCACCGCCCTAAACAACCCAGTCACCTCTTGGAGGCCCCATCACCCAACACCACAACAATGCCAATCAAATATCCACATGCATTTCAGGCAGGATGAGCTATGTTCAAAGCAGAGCACTCCACACCCGAGTCCCCGAATTTCTGTCCTTCTTTCTTTTTTTTTTTTCTGTCCTTCTTTCTTACAGTGCGAACTCCAAGTGCTCTGTCCCAATGGTTCCAGAGTCTTAGTGAGTCCAGTATCAACTAAACTCTAATGTGGACCTTAAAGATCAAATAAAGTTACCTATGTCCAAAACAAAACTGTGGGATAGATGAGGATTAGACAGTTCCATTCAAACATGGAGCGATAGGACTGATGGAAGGGATTCTGAGCAAGCCACAAACCCAGGAGAAAGAGAGAAGGGAGGGAAAGAGAGAGACAGAGAAGAGAGAGACAGAGACAGAGAGACAGACAGAGAGAGAGAGTCAGTGCAATGGTCCTTTATTCAGACAAGAAGTTTACTAATGCCACAGTAGGCAGTAGGGTGTGGTCTGATGAAATAAGAAGGTTCAGGCCAACCAGACAAAGCAAGGTGTCTTCTTTCAAAGGTTTCTAAGAAAGAGGAAGCAGGCTTAGTTAATATGTGACCTGTGCTTTGTGACCAGGTAAGGGAGCTGGGCATATATGACTCAAGTTATGTGATAGGAGTTACTCTCTGTCTATATAGGAGAATGGGCTTGGTTAATGTATGACCCATGCCATGTGGCAGTAGTAAGGACAGGGACAGGGGTTCTTTCTTTGCTTGCAACCCTATCAACTTATGGCCTGAGAGTCTGGACTCTAGAAAAAAGGGAGAATGGAATCTTTCACCCCAAGGGCTCCTCCTCAGCACACTGAGACAGCTCCTGTCTGGCTTTACTGACTCCATTCAGGCTTCAGCTGTCTGAAAGGAGTTGCACACTGCTGTGCCTGTCTCTTTTCTAAAAGGACTTCACATGCTGCCAGTAGCTCTACAGTTCGGGGGTCCTGGAAGCAGGCCTGTCCTAGCATGCAGCAAGGCTTTGCCTGAGACGCTGGGTTCTCTGATACAGTCTTCGAAATCGAGGTAGAAGAAACTGCACCTCCACAGATCTTAACTTCTGCATGCCAGCAGAGTTGGCACAGTGTGCACACCACGAGAATTTATGGCTTGCACCGTCCAGAGCTATAGCACAAGATGCACCTGGGACTGCTGGAGCAAGTGATGGAACAGCCAAGAAGCACTATGCCTAAGTGCAGAGAGCAGAGACCTGAGGTAGCCCTGAGATGCAAGCCTTTTCCATCCACAGGACCCTAAAATGTTGAACCTGTGATAAAAGGGACAGCCTCGAGGATTTCTGAAATGTCTTAAGGGTCTTTTCCCCATTATCCTGACAAATAGTACCTGGTTCCCTTCTGTTCCAGCTAATCATTTTAGAAACAGTTGCTTGGCAGAACTCTTGGACACATTTTCATTCTTTACATGACCAGGCTGGTCATTTTCCAAATTTTTACACTCTGCTTCCCTTTTAATTAAACCGTGCCTTTAGGTCATCCCTTTTCTATCTTAGTTTAGTGTAGGCAGTTAAAAGCAGCCACACTGCTTTCTGAATGCTTAGCTATTTGGATATTTCTTCCATCAGATAGCCTACTTCATTCCTCCTAAATTCAGCCTTCCACAAAGCCCTAAGGCATAGACATGATGCAGCCAAATCCCATTAAACCGTGTAACAAGCTTCCAATAAGCTACTCCTCATTTCTATTTGACACCGTACCAGCATAGGTCTTATTCTCCTTATTTCCAGGCAAGCACTCTAAACAATCCTAATACCAAGCATTTTTTTTCTTTTTCTTTATTTTATTTTGCATCAGGGTCATGTGTAGCTCCAGGCTGGCCTTGAATGCATTATGTAACCAAAGGCGATCTTGAAATCCTGATCCTCCTGCTTCCACATCCCAAGTTCTAGGAATATACTTGCGTAGCACCATGACTGGTGTATATAGTGCTGGGGTCAAACTTAGGGCCTTAGGCATGCTAGACCAGCACTCTACTAACTAAGCCGTAGCCTTGGCTTATTGTCCATATTTTTTATCAGCATTCTGCTCAACATAACTCCTGAGTCATCTAGTCTTCTGAGACTTTATCAGAATCATCAATGACACTGGACAATGCAACTCCATGTTTTACCCAGCATTTTCTTCAAATCTATCCCCATCATTACCTGTTACCCAGTTCCAAAGACACTTCTGTTAGAATAGGGACCTACATCCTTAGGCTGGATCCTATAGCCTAAAGCAGGCCACACCTATCTCTGGGACAGAGTTAAAATTTGAGATGTGACTTAATGGCTCACAATCTTTGTTACCAGGCTCTTCCATGCTCTTTGTCATACATGCTGTGCTGAGCTAAATCACATACTGTGAAACTTCCTGTTACCCCTGAAAGCTAATAAAAAGTCAGATCTTTCCTCTGTTCTGGGGATTTGCTGGGAGAGAGGCCCTGAAGACTGCTCTCTGAAGAGGCTCATCTGGATTCCCCCTTCCCTCATGTCAACTCCTTTCTTTCTGTCTTCCCCACAACACCCTCCCCTCAATAAATGTCATCTCCAGGCTTTAAAAGGAAGCCTCGCCTTCCCTTCGAGGCCACACTATGTTTAGAGCTCTACATATTGTATAGTTTGTGTTAATGTTCTTCCTGCCACCTCAAGTGTCAACCTTGGCCTTGAGGTCTTTTCATTCTAATAAACCTCATTGAAGGAAAGTTATGTGTTATCTTCCTTTCCAAATGAACCACTGCTGCTCAACTTCTCATTTTCAGCAATTGCTACAGAAACACACTACTACGTGGTGCCAAATTTCTGCCTTAGTCTAGTTCTGGTTGCCGTAACAGAATATCTGAGACTGGGTAATTTATGAAGGAGGCGAAATTATTGCAATTATAGTTTTAAAAAAGCTAGAAGTCCGAGATCAGCTGGCTATTTTGGATAAGGGCCTCATGATGTATCATTAGACAGTAGAAAAGTAGAGGGAGAGGTGAAAATGTGGGAAGCTTCCCTCTGAAGCACAATCCACTTTGCGAAGAACATGCCCACTTCTGCAGGAAAGGCATCAGTCACCCTTCATGACCTAATCATTTGTTAAAGGCTCTACTTCTTGATACAACCATGATGGCAAACAAATTTCAACATGAGTTTTGGGGGGACAAATCATATTGAAACCACAGTACCTCTCTTTGTAGACACTACTCTTCCCAAAAAGGTTTAGTCTTCCTTTTGCATAAGGTAGGACAAAGAGAGAAGTAAATAAAATCTAGTTCTTCATGAGTTTGTTGGATAGTTTTGTGTCAACTTGACACAAGCTAAAGTCATCTGAGAGAAGGGAACCTCAATTGAGAAAGTGCCTCCATAAGATCCTGCTATAGGCGTTTTCTTAATTAGTGATTGATGGAGGAGGTCCCAGCCCATTGTGGGTGGTGCTATCCTGGACTGGTGGTCCTGGGTTCTATAAGAAAGGAGGCTGAGCAATTTAGGGGAAGCAAACCAGTAAGCAGCACCTTTCCATGGACTCTGCATCAGCTCCTGCCTCCAGGTTCCTGCCCTGCTTGAGTTCCTGTCCTGACTTCCTTCAATGATGAACAGTTATGTGGAAGTGTAAGCTGAATAAACCCTTTCCTCTCCAAGTTTCTTTGGTCATGATATTTCATCACAGCAATAGTAACCCTACTGAGGACACTGCCTCTTTGCCACAGTCATGGAAGCAGATCGATGGCTCCAGTAAAGGCTACTTTTATAAACTGAAGGTGTATTTTCTTTTGTTTACAGCTATAAGACTTGAATTTTCAAGACATTAATAAAAAAGACAAGAAAATATGCAAAACAGAAAGAAATGGTTTATTTCAACACCCTTTATATGAGTAAGACAACTTGAACTCCAATAATGTCTACAAAGAAGAGGGTTGGCACCTACAGCATGCGTAGATGAGTTTCATGGTCACGATACCATAGCTATGAAATCCTCCTAAGCTATACAATTTCTCCTTATATATTCTCTACCTCATTTGTTATAAATGCTTTAGCATCTACATTGTCCAGGATCTAAGACAAATAAAAGG
Source organism: Neotoma lepida (assembly GCA_001675575.1). Lineage (NCBI taxonomy): Eukaryota > Metazoa > Chordata > Mammalia > Rodentia > Cricetidae > Neotoma > Neotoma lepida. The sequence goes on along the minus strand of LZPO01017283.1, from coordinate 599,700 downwards.
CACTGTTCTTTTCTTCGTGAAGTTCTGGGCTTCTAACTGAGCTTGGTATGGTCATTTGCTCAAAATCTATTTCTTAGAGTTTTGACTTTAGATATTTTGCCTCAAGGTGGTTGTTTCATTGCTTAACAACTCATCCTCTAAAACATTCACTCAAAAAACTTTTTTAAAGAATAGAAGGTTGTAGAACAGAAACTATAGGGAGGCTATGCCAGTGTTGCCCTTTTTTCAGAGTGTTCTAAACTGAGGCCTTCAGTTAATGTGTGCCTTCACTAATAAAGTGGATTCCTTTCAATACAAAAGATCTAATCAAGCACAAATGCAACTTGCCAGTTGATGCTGCATTTCTGCATCTGTTACTAATGGGTTTATTATTTGCTAACTATTACTTGTTTTTACACACATAGGTATGCAACACATTAACAAGTTGAGAAGTTTCAAGTTTACTTTTGGGTTATAGCTTGCTGCCTTCAAGCCCACTGGTATTACAGCAACTGAATGAAATCTCCCTGAGGAAAAAACATCCTTTGATAAGTGATTCAATTGAGTTTTTTCTTTCACTGATCATGTCTTGGCCTATTTTCACAAAAAGGACTGGAGACATGGCTCAGTGGTTAAGAACATTTGCTGCTCTTGCAAAGGACCCAAGTTCAATTCCCAGTGCTCATGTTTGGTGGCTCATAACTGCTTGTAACTCCAGTTCCAAGGACTCTATCACCCTCTTCTAGCCTCTGGGGGCAACTGTACTCATATGTACAAACATAGAAATATATTTATATATATATATATATGTGTGTGTGTGTGTGTGTGTGTGTATAAACATTTGTCTAAATATTTCAAGACTTTCTTTATGTCTGTTGACCTGTTAATGAGAATCATGTTAACAATAGCAAAGACTATAACAAGGACTACAGCTGACCTAATGATTCCAGCCTCTCTCAAATCTGTATCTGTCATAGTCAACTTTGTGTCTCTTCTGATATTGCAGCAACTCTGCTTCCCATAGTTCCTGGCAACTGCCAAGCCACATTGTACACTCCAATGTGCTTTTGAAATCCCAATTTCTTCTTTTAAAGTGACTCTCAATCCAATTGTGTAGGTTTCTTTCTTTTTAATTGGCATGTACTCATTGTACATATTTTTGAGCTTCATAAAGACATTTCATTCAAGTACATCATGTACTTTGACCATATTCATCCCTATACTTTCTTCTTTCTCTTCCTCTAGTCTACCACTAGTCTTCTTCCCTCATGAAAAAAATACATATCACATACATGTACATGTTTTATTCTTTATGTATCTATATGCAGTCTAGGATCTTCAACTGAGAGGAAAATGTGATATTTGTCTTTCTGGGTCTTCTGTTAACATGTATCCATTTTTCCAGAAAACAGTACAGTTTTATTTTTCTTTACAGCAGAATAAAATTCCACTCTGTACATATGTTACATTTTCATTATCCATTCTTCTGTTGGTGGACACGTAGGCTAAGTGTATACCTTGACCCTTGTGAACATTGCTGAAAGAACCACGAATGTACAGGAATCTCTGTAGTGTGCTGACCTAAAGTCTTTTGAGTATAGTAGTGTAGCTGGGTTATATGATAGTTCTAATTTTAGTTTTGAGGAACCTCCACACTGATGTCCATAATGGCTGTAACAATTTACATTTCCATCATATATACATACATATATGTGGGTTCCTTCCCGCTGACATTCTTGCCAGCATTTGTTGTTGATTGTTTTCATATTGATAACCATTCTAACTAAAGTGAGATAGAGTTGCATGTCTTTTTCATTTCAAGAGTTTCACTTACAAAGATTCTAAAGATCAATGTGCCTATCTGTACTAGTTAACGTTTCTTCAAATGTCATCCACAAGCATCTGCATCAGATGCCTTAGATGCTTCTGTACCATCTGTACAGGAGTTTGAGAGGATGACAATCTGAGACTCTGCTGAATTGGCCTTTATGGATATCAGTGCTAAGAAGTCAGGAAAACTCATGGTGCACTCAGTTTTCTGCTTCTATAACAGAATAGTTGAAGCTGAGTAACTTAAGGAGCAGAAGGTATTTCCTCAGAGTTCAAAAGCCTGGAAAGTTTAAGGTCAAGGCATAGTATCTGATAAAGGCCTTCCTACTATTCTCACACAGTAAGAAACAGAAGGGCAAGAAAGAACTAACCCACTTCCACAAGCCTGGCCTGTTGCTGCTGCTCAATTCTTTGTTTTGTTTTGTTTTGACCAGAATTAATTCATTCATGAAAGGAAAGCCTACATAACTGAAACACTTTCCAAAGACCCTACATGTCAACACTGTTGCATTGGGGTAATGGGGGAAATTATTAAGGCAACTCCACGTAGTTAACAGAAGGTTTATTTAGGGATTTAGGGCAACTTACAGCAAGTAAAGGGGTTGGTCACAGGGTCCAGGAGGGGTTAGGTACAGTCCAGCGGTGTTCTCTGGAGAACTCTGCTTGGTCCACCGCCCAACGTCCATGATCCAGGAACCAAGAGCTCCAGCACCGACTGATCCTCAGTCTTAAGGGCTCCCAAGTCTTAATGGCTCCTCTCTTGGCTCCGCCCCCGGGGGAGGTCTGAGGTAGGCATGGCAGTTACCGGAAGCCTCAGTAAGGGTTATGCTTCCAGGACATAGCTGGAACTGCTGCCCACTACATTGGGGATTAAGTTTCTAACACATGCAAACTATAGCACTAGCCAAAAATCATTCTAAAATAATGAAGAATACCTAGGCAGTCATGAGTAATGAGATATCTCTAGGACTCCAGTAGAGAATATATATTTTGTTCTCTGGATGACAGCGGGCAGCACTGAACTGGATTCATTAGGCTAAATTTTTATGAGGAACTATTTCTTGTCCATTATTGAATAGAAGAACTATGGAACTATGTTGTGTTCCATCCTGACACAGTTGTATTTATTTTGGGTATACGTGACAAATAACCAACAAAATTTTTAAGTGAATAAAACTAAACATTTTACAAACCATTGTATTTTCATAAATTTTGAAATATTCCATGCATTTTATGGGGGTAAGACAAGTGTCAGAAATAAAACTTTTTAGGTTTGTGTCATGTTTGCATTTCAAGATAATCAACCTGTCAGTCTCCACAAAAAATAGTTTTCACAATTATATGCTAAAAGTGTAAGTCTGCTTCCAAAATTAACAAATGCGTCATGACTATGAAAAAATGAAAGCTTGTTTAATGAGATACCTAGAAAGAAAGTAACTTTTCCTTAAAGGTGGTAGGATTAAGGAAAAAGATGTTGGGGCTGGTGAGATGGTTTATCAGTTAAGAGCACTTGCTGCTCTTGCAGAGGACCCAGGTTGGATTCCTAACATCCACATGACAGTGCCTCACAACTGCCTGTAACTTCAGTTCCAGGAGATTCAACACTCTCTTCTGGCCTCTACAGGTGCAAGTCACACACATGGTGCACAGGCATACATGCTGGCAAAACATTCATTTGCATATAAAGTAAAATAAATAAATCTTAAAATTTAAATTTTTAAAAATTGTCATTAAGCACTAAACTGAGTTGGCCAGGGGAGAAGTGTCCTAATCTGCAAGCAGAAATATTCCAGAACAACTCTATCTTCTAAAACAAATCTAGTGCTGAAAGTTATTTGGGAATTTATGAGAAAACTGAAGATAAAAAATAGAGGGGAGAATAAGATTTCTAGGATATACTACAAAATAGTTTTTGCTTCAACAGTCCTGGCCGATCATTCTGAAAATATAATAAAATGCATGCCATGTGAACAATAAGTAAAGGCCTTTAAGTTTTCGCTTAGCTCCTAGTAATTCTTTTGTTATTTGTGTGAAAAGATGTTGCAATTGATACTTTTAAAGTAGAGCCTGAACCCATCTGTGTGAATTTGTGGCTCCTTTTCTAGTAACCTTTGACTGTTTCTCTCAGATGTAGAAAGAAACTGGATAAGCTAAGAGTTCTGGCACATTAGTTCTCATTAAATAAGATTTTCCCAGTTTGAACACTAAATGGGTCAATTTGGCTTCAACAGCTCAAGTCAGCAGCCATGTAGTCAAGGCAATACAATGAGAAAATACCCTGCTTTGGCTCCTCACCTGCTTTCTAGTTCTTGATCTATGATCCTTATCTTACCTTTTTTTCTAGTCCAGAGAAGGATAGTGTGTTTTGTGAGTGGTGGATTTTGCATCATTTTTCCTTTATCAGCCATCAGTCTCCTGTTTTTCAATCTCATAGCATCTCCTTCCTCGGAAAGTTTTGCTCTTTCTGTTATATTCCATCAGATGATGCAGAAAACTAAAGTACAAAGGCTGGGGAGATGGACTAGTAGGTAAAATGCTTCTGCTCAAGCATGAGGGCTTGAGTTCAGTTTGCCAACACTCACAGAAAAGCTGGCCATAGCCTCGCTGTACCTGTAAGCCCAGTCAGTGCTGGAGGCAAGGGATAAGCAGATCCTGGGAGTTCACTAAGTAGACAATCTAGCCAAAATGGTGAGCTCCAGGGTCAGTGACATCTGATCAAAGAGCAAAGTGAGGAACAACTGAGGAGGACACCTGGCATCAATCTCTGACCTCCAGGTGTCCCCACACAGGAGAGCACACCAGCACACACACTTGGACAGACACGCATACACCACACAGAGAGATAATGTAGAAATATGTATTTAAACACCACAAAGAAACCCATTACTTTGTATGCTAACTTAAAGAGTTAATAAAAAGAAGATAAGAAATAGTAGAAAAGGAGAGATCTTTCTTTTTAGATTTTACTTAGGCATGTATGTGAAAATGCATGCAGTCCCTTGGAGGCCAGAAGAGGGTATTGGAGCCCCTGGAGCTAGAGTTACAGGCAATTGTGAGCCACTGGATGTGGATTCTGGGAACCAAACTCCAATCCTTTGCAAGAGCAGCAAGTATTCTAACTGCTCTTTAGGCCCCAAACCAGAGACATTAGCATAACCACTGGTACTTTGACCTCATTTCAAAACAATGAAGGACATATTTTAATAATGGGGCTTAAGAGGTTGGAGAGATGGCTCAGTGGTTAAGAGCACTGGCTGCTCTTCCAAAAGATGCTGCTTCAATTCCCAGCACCCACATCAAGCAGTTCCTTATCACTTGGAACTCCAGTTCCAGGGGATCTGATGCCTTCTTTTGGCCTTCTGTGAATCCTGACATTTTCCCCACATGTATCAGAAAAGTATCTCAAACTCAGCACATACAAAGTGGAGCCACTGGCTTTATGCCCCAATTCTTCTCTCTTCCAGTCATCCAGGCTAATGGTTCCACCATCTACCCAGGTGCTCAAACACAGACATTCAACCCATGCTCAACTTTTGCCACTGTTTCTATCTCTAAATATGTCTCAAATTCATCTCCTTGATCATACCTTACACCATGCCACACAGACTTCTGCAGGCAGTCATTTCTTGATTCGTCTGCCCTTCTGCTGTCTGCTTTCCAACATGTTCACAAATAACAATAGAGTTCTACTCAAATGTACATGAAGTCAACCACCTCCTTAGATCACTTCTCAGTAACTCTGCTGTTTATTTAGAAAAAGTCTGAATGTTTTTCCTAACACAGCCTCCTTGGTCTTACTCTTATGTCTACCTCCATAATCATTCTTCCTATAAACAAATACCAATCACTTTGGCCCCATATTGCTCATCTGTTTCTCTTTGAAGACTTCTCTGAGTGTTCTCTCTAACTAGAATGCATTTTCCAAACTCCTTACCACTAACATTACCACCAAGTCTCTCTGACCTTCACGTTATTACAGAGGCTGCTGCCAAATACTGTGGTTATTCTTGATACACTTACTGTGTCTTCCATGCAACTATTAAAAGACAGAGTTGTTACTTGCTTCCCTGCATCTTTTGTAGCATGTGAGCTCCTGAAAGGCATATACTGCCCAAATCACTTGAGGCATGAGCCTCGTGAGCCACCTCATGAGTCAAATTGTCCCCTGCAAGTGTTTCAAGAATTCATTCACTCATAGTAAATGTGTTTTGTATGGCCTACTATAGCCAATACTCCTGTCATCATTTCTGTCTCAAGTTTGGCATTCAGTGAAGATTATTTTCAATAAGCAAATGATAAAGTGGTTGGGAAAATAAAAACTGAAAAGCCAGCTTTAGTCATCATGTGTCCTGTTCAAGAAAAATCTAGTCTCCTGTAATTGAACCAAGGATCCCTTCACCTGGCCCTTCTCCCATCCTTCCAACCTTAGGATAAGGAACAACAGAACCATAGGGGAAAGAAGGTAGTAGAGAAACAGATACTACTGTTGTAGAATATTATTTTAAGGCGTGTTACTTTTGTTTATGTTGCATTTGTTTAACTCAGTGAAACTGTGTTACTGTGCCTGTCTAAAACACCTGATGGTCTAATAAAGAACTGAACAGCCAATATTGAGGCAGGAGGGAGAAAGGATAAGTGGGACTGGCAGGCAGAGAGAATTAATAGAAGGAGAAATCAGAGAGAAGGGAGAAAAGCAAGGAGCTAGAGGAGGAGGGGGACTTCAGGGACCAGCCACCCAGCTACACAGCAAGCCATGGAGTAAGATTTAGAGAAGTAAGAGAATAAGAAAGCTGAGAGGCAGAAGGTAGCTGGGATGATAAGCTAAGGAAAGCTGGCTGGAAACAAGCCAAGCTAAGGCTGCGCATTTATAGTTAAGTAGAAGCCTCCGTGTGTGATTTATTTGGGAGCTGGGTGGTGGATCCCCCAAAAGAGGCAAAAAAAAAAACTATAACATACTACTATCCTCCTTTAAGGAAAAGCCAGTTTACAAGACCACAGAACCAGCTGCCCTTTCCCCATTCCCCTGCATCTTAAAAGGTCTCTCTGAGATCCCTGTCAGAAGAAATCTAGAACTTTCTTCATAAGAAAGCAAAAGGCCCTCTATAATTAGTACATTTTTTAAAAAATTTCAAAATCACCATATCCTTTTTGTCTACTTCCAGAAACATTTTTTTCTGGTTTTTCCAGACAAAGTCTCTGTGTGTAGCCCTGACTGACCTAAAACTAGCTCTGTAGATCGGGCTGGCCTTGAACCCACAGATATTTGCCTCCTTCTGCCTCCTGAGTGCTGGGATTAAAGGTGTGAGTTATCACTGCCCAGTCTCCCTACTTCCTTTATAACAACATTTCCAAGTAATTCAACAAAGCCATATATTTTACAAAGAAAAATGTGTCATGAAATTATTTTTTATTTTATTAAAAATCCTAGGGAGAGATAGAAAGCTTATCCAGTTCATCTCTAATTAAATGGGAATGGCAAGGCTCCTGAAAGATTATTTATCCCAAAATCTCCTCTTCAAGATCTTGAAGATACTGCATTATTATAACCATCTTCCAGGGAAAGACAGTGCCAGTTTGTTGATAGCATTCACAGATGAATTTCATTGTGATTCCTATTGAATAATTCACAACTGTATCTGCATCTCAAAACAAAGATTTAAAATGGTGACACAGTATAGATTGGTTGATTTTTTTTTTAAATCATGGGAAAGAATAGTTAATAAATAAATGTACAATTGGTTGATCATTTGCAAAATAGCAAAAATTTATTTCTCACACAAATTTATCAAGATTTCCTAGAATGGACTTTAATAATTCCCTGTAGGGATTTACTATACAGAAGATGTGATTTTCAATACTAATTCCTCCATGTACAAATTTCTTGTACTTAGGTAATTGACTAACTCAACGCCTAGTACATACATGATGGGAAATCAATAGGTACACACTAATTACTTTGAGTCAACAAATAACTATTGAGCACACACCTTATGCAAGGCAATATACTAATTGTTAGGGTTGCAACAATAACTAGGAGAAGAAGCAATCACATTCAGTAAGTGAAAGGATAGAGCTTGAGAATAAAGCCCCAAGTTCAAATCTTGCTTCAACCACTTAGTAACTGAATGCCCTTTTCAAGTTATTTATTTTTCCCTAAGCTTCATGCAACCTCATCTATAAAACTGAAAGTATTACCAGGAAAGGCACCAAAGCTACACAGAGAAACCCTGTCTCGAAAAACTAAAAAAAAAAAAAAAAACTGAAAGTATTACTTGCTTCATGGGGTGGTTTTTAGCAAATAAGTGAGGTCACCACATAACAGAATTAACACATTATCCGACAAATTATAAATGCTCCTCTAATCATGAGGACCTGAGTTCTAGCCCTAGCACCCACATAAATAAAGTTGGGCGTGTCCTTGTAATTCAAGCACTTGGGAAGTAGAGACAGGAGGATCCCTAGAGCTTGCTGACCAGTCTAGCCAAAGGAGTGAGCTCCATGAGTAGTGAGCAACTATCTTTAAAAACTAAGGAAGAGATGGGGGAGACTGAGGAAGATACCTGACATCAACCTCTGGCCTCCACAGATTCACTCACACATGAGCACACACATGTGAACATATACAAAAACTCTGAAAAATATGAAAGGATAGTATATGATTCATACATTTAAAATTTTGTTATTAGGCCCTGGGATGTGACTCAGTTGACATAGGGCTTCTCTAACCTGCATGGAGCCTTGGGTCCAATCTGTAGCACTGCATAAGGCAGGTGTAGTGGTGCCAGTTGTAATCCCAGGAGGTGGAAGGGGAAGAATTAGAACTTCTAGGCCATCCTTTGTCACACAGTGAGTTCAGAGGCAAACTGGGTACATGACACTGTGCATGTGGGCATGCAAGAAAGGGGGGGAGATTCGGGCTGGCAAGATGCACAGTGGATAAAGGTGCTTGTCTCCAACGACTTGAATTTTGTCTCTGGGACTCACATGACAGGAAAGAACTGACTCCTGCAAATTGTCCTCTGACTTCCACATGCACATACACCCAGAAAAATAAATATATGAAATAAATTTAAATATATATATATTATGATATTAAATATATCTTCAATTCAGGTCCTTTCCTTCATATTCATGCAGATCCTGCCAGACCTCTAAAGCAGCAAAACATGTGAAGCCATTGCTATTGCTAAACTGAAAAGAGCTAGACTTTAAAAGAAGCATTTGGGAAGTGCATAAGATCTCACCAAACCATGGCCATGGGCAAATTTTTTCTCACAAGATCTATCCCTAGCCAAGCCTTTTTTGTCCAATAATAAAATTATCCAGAAAATTCAATTCAGCAAACATTGTCCAAATATTGTTATTGGTTGATCACCATGAAAGCTCATAACTAAAACAAGCTGAGTTGTTTTATTCAAGGATTATTATAGCTCATGGGTTAACAAACTACTCTACCACTCAGTTCATTTCAAAATGTAGACTACATATTCAGATTTATCATCTTTAAAATTGAGATGCAACTTTCAATCAATGGCAATTTATAACTGCTATGAGCCAGGTGATGTTCATGATGTAGTTGCTAATGCCTGAGTTAGTTATTTATTGCCATATAACAAATTACCCCATAACTGGGTACCTGAAGACAACAGTGTTTATTATCTCAAAGATTTTGCAGATCAGTAATTTGAGCATGGCTTAGATGGATCTTTTGGCTACAGAATTCTCACAGACTGCAACTGAGGTGTTTTCTAGGATTGTGATTATCTTTGAGATTCAACTGGAGCTGGACTTGTTTCCAAGCTTGCTCAAGCTATTGTCAGACGGATTCAATTTCTTATGCCCTGTTGGACTAAGGTATTGGTTACTCATGAGCTGTTGGCCAGAGACTTCCCTAACTTCCTGCTCTAGTGTACTCTTTAGCCAGAGGTTCATGCCTTTAATCCCAGTACTAGTTATACAGAGGCAGAAGTATCTCTGTGAGTTTAAGGCCAGCCTACTCTACAGAGTGAGTTCTAAGCCAGCCAGAACTATGTAGTGAGATCACCTAAAACATAAAAACCTAGTGGTCTTATTACTGGGAGAAAATGTGTGTGCACAGATGCACACAGGATGCAAGGAGTGAGATGGCCAAAAGGAAATCAGAGTCTGCTGTGAACTAATGTCAGAAGTATCATCTCATCATATTTGCCCAATTTTATCCATTAGCAGCTAATCACTAGGTCCAGCCCATGCTCTAGGAGAAGAGTCACACAGGGATATCAAGAGCTAAAGATCTTGGGGACCCATTTTAGAAGCTGTCCACCATGCTTGGCTGTGACTATGGAACTTACTTTATTTCTAGGTGCATAACTGGGCAACAGTACCCCTTTGATGTCTCAGCCAACAAACCATTCCAGAACAACTTGAGAAAGTGAATGCTAGGGGTCTGAAAATGTTCTGTCAGGATCTCTAACTAGCAGAATTTGGATTTCAGAAGCCTGGAAGAAAATCTAGACACTTTAGTGGAGAACACTTAAGAGCAATGTTTCAGCTCTGACTCTGGAAATAATACAAAACAACATGGGGAAAGATGGGCAATGATGGCTCCAAAGGCAAATGACATAGACAAGCTAGACCGTAAATGAAAAAAGTAATAAGAAGACCAACCATTATAGGCCATGTGTAGTTTTTGTTTTCTGACTATATAACAAAAATCCATTTCTAAGTAAATGAAAAACAATTTTATTGATTACATTAAAAAATAAAGGGGAGGGGATATACCTTCTTGGTACAGTACTTACCTAGCATGCATGAAGCCCTGAGTTCCACACCCAGCACCACATAAAAAGAACATGATAGTAACTGACTGCAATCCCAGCATTTAAGAGGCAGAGCCAAGTGGATCAGGAGCTCAAGGTCAACTTCAGCTACACAACAACTTTTAGGCCAACCAGGATACACAAGACCCTATCTCAAACTTTTTTAATTAAACAATATCCGAAGTATCTTGCTAGTTTAATTGGCAACATTTTTGATTCATAAATCCTATGTGAAATTCCTTATGACTAAGACACCTTAAACTCAATATAATGAATAATAATAAAAAACAGAAGTAAACTGTCTCTGTTTATGGGTTTTTCAATAATACCTGAGAGTCTGCTATCTAATTGTTTAGTTAGGATTTCATTGCTGTGAATCCAATACCATGGAATCCAATACCATGGAATCCAATACCATGGAATCCAATACCATGACCATGGCAACTGTTACAAAGGAAAATATTTAATTTGGGGCTGTGTCTTAGGGTTTTTATTTCTATGAAGAGACACCAGGACCATGGCAACTCTTATAAAAGAAAGAATTTAATTGCGGCTGGCTTATAGTTCAGAGGTTTAGTCCATTATCATCATGACAGGAAACATGGCAGCATGCAGGCAGACATGGTGCTGGAGAGGTAGCTGAGAGTTCTACATCTGAATCGGGAGGCAACAGAGAGTGGGACAATGGGCCTGACTTGAGCATCTGAGACCTCAAAGCCCATCCCCAGTGACTCACTTCCTCCAACAAGGCCTATGGGCCTACAGGGGCCATTTTCACTCAGACCACCATAGGCTGGCTTATAGTTGGGAGTTTAGTCCACTGTCATCATGGCAAGAAGCATAGTGGTACACAGGCAGACATGGTGCTGGAGAAGGAACTGAGAGTTCTACATCTGAATCCATAAGGAACAGGAAGAGAGAGTGAGCCACTGGGCCTGGCTTGAGCTTCTGAAACCTCAAAGCCTATCCCCAGTGACATACTTCCTCCACAAGGCCACATCTACTTCAAAGAGGCCATACCTCCTAATAGTACTACTTCCTATGAGCCTATGGGGGCTATTTTCATTCGAACTACCACACTAGTCAAGATGTGACATCTGTGGATCACACAATTGAGAAATACCCCACTGAAAATCCAATAAAGCTCTTTTTCATCATGCCTTCTCAGCAAGATGTAGCTGAATATCTCCTTCCCAGCCACCAGCTGTCAGAAACTCATTGAAATGGACAAGAGAAGGCAAGCTCTGCACTTTCTGTGAGAAGTGCATGGCCACAGAAGTCACTGTGGATACTCTGAGTGAAGAGTGGAAGGATTATGTGTGATCTGAATCAGTGGTGGAAATAACAAGCAGGGTTTTCCCATGAAGCAAGGCATCTTAACTCATGGCAGGGTGTGCCTGCTGTTGAGTAAGGAGTATTCTTAAAGATCTAGGGGAACTGGAGAGAGGAAGTGCAAGTGTGGTCAAGAATTCATTGTGGATGCCAATCTGAGTGTTCTCAACTTGGTTAGTGTAAAAAAGGGAGAAATGGATATTCCTGGACTGACAGATACTGCTGTGCTTCAGTGGTCAGGGCCCAAAAGAACTAGCAGAATCTGAAAGTTTTCAGTCTCTCTAAAGGAGATGATGTCCACCAATATGTAGTCAGAAAGCCTTTAAACAAAAAAGGTGAGAAGCCCAGGACCAAGGCACCGGAGATTCAGGGTCTTGTTACTCCATGTGTCCTGCAACACAAAAGCAGATGCATTTCTCTGAAGAAATAACACACTAAGAAAAATGAGGAAGAGGCTGCAGTATATGCTAAACTCTCGCTCAAGAGAATGAAGGAAGCCAAAGAAAAGTGTCAGGAACAGATTGCCAAGAGACATAGGTTGTCTTCGCTAGGAGCTTCTACTCCTGAGTCCAATGAAAATTAAGTCTTTAAGAGTAACAAATAAATGATTAGATGTTGAAAAAAATCCAATAAAAATGAATAACTAGAACCTTCTGTTCACTAGGGAAAAAGTTATGGTCATATATAGTCTCTTAGATTGGGCAGCAGAAAGAAAGACTTACAGAACTATAAAAATAATTTTTAAAAATTCTGTTAACCTTATTAGAAGTAATATATGAATTGAAATAATCCCTAACCGTGGATATGAACATGGACTCACAGAGCCCAATGCACAAGGTCCATGAATTCCTATGTTCATGAAATATTTCATGCAAAACAATCAAGTAGTATCTCAAATATTTCTGATCATGCCTTCAAATTCATTAAAGGTGTTTTGATATAATTCAGTGCACATCATATTTAAGAACTTTTTATCACCTTAACTTTTTATTGTGGTTTGTTTAATCAAACGAAATGCAAAATATCACTGTTATCCACTATCATCCACGTAGAGAAAAGTATATGGAACTTTGACCATAAAAATACAAGCTACCATCCACAGGCTTTCTGAGTTGCAAACCTAAGCAGGTCCAAGGATGATTCATTTTATACATCCACATACCCTTAGAAAAAGCATTTATCTCTGTGTTACTGAGTAAAGACCCATCTCTTGCTATTATTCTTCCTATTTAAAATTTCATGCCCCTAGATAAAACTTGTCATGATTTTAGAAAGAACTCCATTTTTATTTCAACATGCTGAAAGGAAATCCATTTTGTTTCTGAGAATAATGAATAGGATCATGAAAGGGTTTACTTTTTCTCCCTTGATTCCTTAAAGCCACACTTTTTTCTTTTAACTAAAAGCAAGCCATATTTCATTTTAATAGAATTACTGTGAAAGTATTGGTTTAATTTTTTCAATTTTATTATACAATTAAGAACTCAGAACACCCCAAATTAGCTGTGATGGTAAGACTATTAGTGCTTTGCTACACTGAAAGTGATTCATGTGCTTTAACACCAAAGATTAAATTAGTTGAAACTTAGCTACACAATCAATAAGATGAAAGGAGAGAATTTTTGTAAGTCCACTCTTCTCAAGAAGTTTTTTGTTTACAAGAAGCTTCAAGTATCTCTGATAAGATAGGTTACCCAAAATGTCAAGTACAAGCTCATCTTGGTCTGAGTACAGCTCTCTATCCTCCCAAAGGCAAAAGAGTGAACCAATCACGATGTGTTGTTCTGAATACAGGACACTTTGGAGCAGTGTGTCCATACTGATAGAAGGCAAATTAAAGGGCATCTTTCTGCATCCGTTTATTTGTTTAAATTTCTCAAATATCTACATAAGGAACATAGAAATAAGGAGCTGTTGCAGATTGGAAATTTGATATTAAGTACAAGAGACAGGCATGGATTTTAAAACATGAAATGGGGATGGATAGCTGATTAAGCTAATATTTAAGTCTTAATTCAACAAATACCTATTGAATAATATGTGTACTCCTTGCATAGGCTAGGAATGACTAGGAATAAGTGAATGAGAGAGACTTGACACCCTCAAAAAACTTAAAATTTGCTGTGAAGACAGAAAGCAAACAAACCATTAGAAAGAAGTGTCGAAGGGACTTGGGATATAGCTCAATTTATAGAGTGTTTGCCTGGAATGCATGAAGCCTTGGATTCAATTCACAGTATCACATAAATCAGGGGTAGTGGTACATGCCTGAAATCTTGACACTCAGGAGTAGAGGCAGGAGGATCAAAAGTTCAAGGATATCCTTAGTTATATAGAAAGTTTCATGCCAGCCTGAAATACATGACAGTCTGTCTCCAATAATAAAAATAAAGGCTAGGAATATGACTCATCAGATAAGAGAGCCTACTTTGTAAGCATAATGACCTGAGTTCAAATCCCCAGCATCCATGTAAAAAGCCAGGCATGATTAGGTATGTTTGTAACCCCAGCATAATGGAGCAGAAACAGGCTGATACTAAAATCTCACTAGCCAGCTTCAGGTTTCAGTGAGAAACCTTGTCCTGAGTTAGTATGATGAAACATGCCAGAGAAAGATATCTATGCCCTGCTTTGGTCTTCACATGCATACACAAAGTCACACATAAGCACACTCATATGCACATCACATATACATCACAACACACACAAATAAATAAATACAAATAATATATTTTAAAAGGAATTAGTGTCAAAGACATAACAAAAAAAGTTCATCCAGAACGTTCAGAATTATTCACGAGATGGAATCTCATCAGTGAGGAAGGATCATGAAATCCTTCTCAGGGAAAATTCGCCCAGCAACTGGTGAGGGGATGGGATAGGGATGGGATAGGGGAATGTCCCACATAGAGGGAAGAATGTGTGTGCAATTCCCTGTGATACAGAGTATAAGTGGAATTTGGAACTAAAAGTGAAAGTTTAGCTCACTGTCATTAAGTGAAATAATAAATTAAATACTCAGAAGGCTTGGTTAACTTTTGTAGTAACCATTTACATCAGAAAAAAAGTACGTAGTCAGTGTGATATTTTCGAGACTCGTGTGTGTGTGTGTGTGTGTGTGTGTGTGTGTGTGTGTGTGTGTGTGTTCACACATGCACACTATAAGGCACTGAGGATCTGAAGCAGGTCCTTATGCAACATCAAGTGCATGTTATTCATTGAGTCATCTCCCCAGCCCCTCCAGAGACATTAAAGTGAGAAAGAACCGCCAAGAATATGGAAGTGTATGGTGTAGCAAACCAGATAATTCAATACTTTAAAGGACACATCTGTGTGAGCTGCTAATACATTGGGTTAACAGCTGGAGGGACTGATACATCCACCTACCAACTAAGAAAAAATATTTTGTTGCAATGGTGGCATGTTTCTATGGACTGTCTTCTTACATTTTGAAGGTGGGATATATTCTTTTGTGTGAGTGTATATGCTTAAATCAGTAATAAAATATGATCCAAAGTACAAATAGTTTTTGACACAACAAATTCCAAAAAGAGATTCAGATCCTAAAATGAGATTAGAATGTGGTTAGGGAATTTAATCCAATGTTAGAGCATCCATCAGTGATGCTTTCACTGATGATAATATGTCATCTTGTCAAGATATTTCACTGATTGACATTCTGATGGGGAGCCCAAATCTCTTTTCCCACTTCTCAGTCACCACTTGTATTACCAGCAAGGCTTTAAACTGAAAATTGAACCAGAAATATGACATATAGCAACAGTCTCCTGATATGTTATTTCAATTTCTATTTGTCAATCCCAACTCATAAGCAGGCAAAGCGCATGTTACACTGCCAAGTCCCAGATTCAGTGTGGCATGGGGGTCGTAAGGAATGAGAGGCAAGCAAAGGTTGCTTATGCAGTTGCCCAAAAGATGAACATGTCAAAACCACATACTCTGGGCTCCAACTCTAAACATGGAGAATAATTCTTCAGAATGCAAAGCATGAAAACAAGAGATAGCTGAAGCCGCTCAACATGTCTGTTAAGATTCCAGTTAAGTTTTAGCTGAGGCATCTCAGACTCTAATCAGAGTATGTATTCTTAGAAATTAGTCTTCGAGTAATATTCATCAGATACTGAAGAAAGGTCTTGCAATTAAGTCTGAGATAGACAGTGATAGATAGATAGATAGATAGATAGATAGATAGATAGATAGATAGATAGATAGATAGATAGACAGACAGACAGACAGACAGACAGACAGATAGATAGATAGATAGATAGATAGACAGACAGACAGGTAGATAGGTGGATAGATAGATAGATAGATAGATAGATAGATAGATAGATAGATAGACAGACAGACAGACAGACAGACAGACAGATAGATAGATAGATACTTGATACACACACATATATATATGTATATATATACATACATATATTCATGGATGGATACATGCATAGCTAGATAGGTAGATAGGTAGGTAGGTAGGTAGATAGATAGATAGTACTTGCTTTAGATATTGAAATGAGTCCTTAAACATTTGGAGTCTTTATCTAAGACTAGCATTTTATTGGCTTATCAGTGAAATCAGTGAAGAATTTAGATGATTTAGTAAATAAGTTCACAACGTAAAACTCTGGGTTGTGCACTGCCTAATCCAGGGGTGTCATTTGCCTAAACTGTGATGCATACCATACCCCTAGGAATTTAACCATATGGCTGTTTCTACTAGTAGAACAGCCACACCAGAAACCCTGGGAATACAAGTGAAAACATTCAGAGGGTTGATGCTCATCCTCAAAGTATCTCTTATCCTGAGTTCATACACTTCAGGAGTGCCTTAGCAACTTTTCCATTGCTGTAATAAGGCACTGTGGCCAAGAAGCTTATAGAAGAAAAAGCTTATTGAATTTAAGTTTCAGAAAATGAGTCCATGACCATCATGAGAGGGAGCATGGCAGCAGACAGGCAGGCATAGTACTAGAGCAGTACCTGAGAGCTTACATATTGAGACAACAACCACAAAGCAGAGAGAGTAAGCTAACTGGGAATGGGATGGGATTTTGAAACCTCAACCCCCATCCCCTAGTGACACACCTCCTCCCACAAGCCACACCTCCTAATCCTTCCCAAACAGTTCTAATAGCTGGGGGCCAAATATTCAAATATATGAGCCTATGAGAGCCATTCTCATTCAAACCATCACAGGGAATAATAGTTCTTTCTTCTTTCCTTCACTGTTTTGCTAAGGTGAGTATTTATGATAAGGTGACTGCCTTAGTTAGGGCAGTGAAGTTATTGCTATGAAGAGACACCATGACCACAGCAACTCTTCTAAAGGAAACATTTAATTGGGGCTGGCTTTAAGTTTCATAGTTTAGTCCATTATCAGCATGGCAGGACATGGAGGCATGAAGGCAGACATGGTGCTGGAGAAGGAGCTGAGAGTTCTAAGTCTTGATTCTCAGGCAATAGGAAGTGAGCTATCTCACTAGGTGTGGCTTGAGCATATACAAGAACTCAAAGCCCACCTCCACAGTGACACACTTACTCCAACAAGACCACACCTACTCCAAAAAGGCCACAGCTCCTAACAATGCCATTCCCTATGGGCTAAGCATTCAAACACATGAGTCTATGGGGACCATGCCTATTCAAACCACCACAGTGACCCCTAGGAACAGGGGAAGATTTCAGTACAGAGGTGAAAGGATATCTGCCACTATTCTAGTTTCATTCTGTTACTGTGATGATGCATTCCAACTAAAGCAACTTAGGGGAGGAAAGGATTTATCTGGCTTACAACTCCAGGTCACAGCCCATCACTGAGGGAAGTCAAGGCAAGAACTTGAAGGCAAGCCTGCTTGGTATTCCATACAGAATTACCTCTAACCAAGGAAATAACTTCACAGTCAAAGAAGTACAATAGGAAACATGGAGAATGTTGCTTGCTTGCTGAGTCTCACACTAGTTTATACTCAGCTAGCAGTAGTTCAGGACTACCTGCCTAAGTATAGTACCACCCATAGTGGACTGGACCCTCCTACATCAATTAACAATCAAGACAATCCCTCCAGACATGCTTACAGGCCAATCTGATCTAGTCATTTCCTCAGTTGAGATGCTCCTCTCAGATGACTCTCGGCTGTATCAAGTTGATGATCAAAGCTAACCAGAACAATGATCATCCCTTTCTTTCCATTCTATTCTGAATAAACACACACTTGGTCAGATGAGTTAATGTTGGGCCTCCATAGATAGACACATTAAACACAAAACTCAGCCATTTGTTTCAATCTCTAAGATTTGGCTGTATGTGAGCCCAAGAAATAGACAGTGGGGAGAAGGCCCTCATTTTGCTTAAGCTCTACAACCAACAGCAGCAGATGAGGAACACCATTCAATAGCAACTGTGCCTAGGTGAGAAGCCATAGAACACATGGGCACTACAGTGGCTTTCACAGGCACAGATGGCCAGGAGTGTCCAGCTTTGTCCACTGACACATGTGAAATCTTACTGTGAGAACTTCCCTCGCAGTAGTAGGAGTGCTTTTGGATTTGGACTAAGGTCCAGGAGCAGGGAAGATTTGGATATTGCTGTGAATGGGACCTTATACTCCTGCACACGTTGGAGCTGTATAGGACATTTAGATGTCCAAAGGGTAACTTTGATCTGAAAGTAAGTCTGTAAATGTTAAACCATTTCATCTCTCCCCAAACCTTGACAACTGGCACGTGAGTTTTAAAAGTGAATGAAAGGGCATAAGCAAGGGACATTCAATGTCAGTAATTCATTCTATCGTTAGCTATCCTTGTTTGTGAATTTTTAAACTGTGTGATATGTGGGACTGGTGGGGGCTGAATGAGTGAAAGCAGGAACAGAGACAGGGAACATCTGAATCAATGAGGGGAAAAATGAACAGAAAGAGGTCCAGGTTCTGAGCCTTGCTTCCAAGATCTGTGCTTGCATGTCTGGGCTTTTCCTCCCCACTGTTCCACCCTAAAATTCTTTCAACACCCATCTGTTGTCTCAGAAAGAAGTCATGCCTAGCAAAACCTACATTAAGCCTAAATAACTGCACTGATTGGTGTTGATTTATTTCTGTAGCTATTATTTGCTCAGGTCAGCAGCAGCTTTCTTCAGCCTCCAGATCTGCTCAGTTCCTCAGCCACATGTGACAGGGTACAGCAGTGCAATGATGAGTAAGTCAGCCAACCAGATCAAGCCCTCAGATGACAGTACATACTCCATTACAGCACCCAGCTGGGATGTAATTTCAAACTTTCTTGTACCATTAAGCAAAAAGAATCTACAAGAGATTCAAGATGAGATCATTGTCTCAAAGGTTACAGAAAAAGACCTCTGTCATAGATCTTCTTTGAAGGCCTTCTCCTTCTCACATTTGCTTCTATCCTATCCCTACCTCCATCACCATTTTCCAAACCTCAGTACTACTTATATTGGGACTTCAATAATTGTTTAGGGGGACTGTTCTGTGCATTTCAAAAAGTTTCACACTATCCCTGGCCAACATCCACCAATGCTAGTAATGAGTACTTACTCTCTCTTTCTGTCTCTCTCTCTATGTCTGTCTGTCTCTCCCACACCCACATATACTCAATTATCAATAATGTCTCTAGACATTGCCAAGTGTCCCTTGGAGGCAAAATAACCAGCAGTTGAGAATCAATAAGCTAAATGTATATTCATGCCCATAATTGACATACATCAACAATAACAACACAAAATAATATACTTCTTAAATTCTGCCAATCAAAATGATTTATGTTTTTTAAATAAAAAGGTCAAATGTCAATTCCATCTTCAACTATAGGAACAGAACCTGGTAGGAAGAAGAAATGATTATATGCTGTGCTTAGCACCAGGATCCCCATGTATCTTACATGGCTGCATTTCAGTTCAAATCAAGAGAGTACCATACATACTAAATCAAATCTTTGTTGAAATCATGTTATTCGAAGAAGCTAGCTCTAAATTTATCCTCAAATTTTCAAAACTGAGACAAGCATACTTCTAATGCTGTTCTACATAAACACTGCTGTATTAGTTACTTTTCTGGTTGCTATGACAAAATACTCTGACCAAAGAAAGAGTTAAAAAAAAGGAAGATTGTATTTTGACTCACTATTTGAGGGTATGTATTCAGTTGTTATACTCTTCTTACTCTTTGACTCTTTGGGGGCTCACCACCCAGCTCCTAAATGAACCACACGGAGGCTTATTCTTTTTTATGGATGCTCCACCTTAGCTTGGCTTGTTTCTACCTAGATTTTCTTAACTTAAATTATCCTGTCTACTGTAGCTGGAAGTTTTCCTGTGTCCCACCTGTCCCTGAGGTCCTGCAGCCACTTATAAAATAATCACCCAGAGACTTATATTAATTACCAACTTATGACCTATGGCTGGCTTCTTGCTAGCTAGCTCTTTCATCTTAAATGAACCCATTTCTATTAATCTATGTTTTGCCACGTGGCTGTGGTGTTACCGGTCTGCTGGCATCCTGTTGCTCCTTGGGCAACCAGCTCATGTCTCCCCCAACTCTGCCCTTCTTTTCTCCGTATCTCTGCTTGGATTTCCCACCTGCCTCTAAGCTGCCTTGCCATAGGCCAAAACAGCTTTATTTATTAGCCAATGGGAGCAACTCATAGTCACAGTGTATAGAAAGACATCCTATAGCAGTCTATCTTTTGCCTCTAGGCTTTGACCTTTCTCTATTTCTGTATACCTTTCTTTACTTCTTACTCTGTGGCTTGTTGTGTAGCTGGGTGGCTAACCCCTTGAGTCCTCCTCTCCTTCTCCTTTTGCTCCCCAATCTTTTTCTTTCCAGATTTCTCCTCCACTTTATTCTTTCTGGCTGTCAGCCCCGCCTATCCTTTCTCCTGCCTGGCTATTGGCCGTTCAGTCCTTTATTAGATCAATCAGGTGTTTTAGACAGGCAAAGTAACACAGCTTCACAGAGTTAAACAAATGTAACATAAAACAATACAACACATCTTTACATCTTTAAACAAATGTTCCACAGCATAAACAAATGCAACACATCTTCAATTAATATTTCACAGCAAGGGTAGGTACAGTCCATTATGATAAGGAGGTCATAGAGGCAGGAGTTTGAAGCAGCTGGTCATATCACATCCTCAGCCAGGAAGCATAGACAAATGAATACTGGTGCTTGACTCCCTTTCTCCTTTTTATTCAAATCAGGACCCCAGCTCATGGAATGGCATCACACACATTCATAATTTTTTAGTAGCCATTACACATCAGGCACTATTCTCATCCTATGAGATAATAGCACTGACTTGAAAGGAAAGAAAAAGCTTACTCTTATAGAACATATGTTCCAAAGAGGATCAACTGGTCATAAGCAAATTGATGGGTGAGATAGGACAAGGAAAATGAAGGGGAGACAGGAAGACAAAGGAACCTCTCACTGAAGAGTCTGGTTGAAGTCTCTCTTGTCAGCTGGACTAAGAATTCCAGCACAATTAACAAAATTTTCCATGACAGTTGCCTACATAGCAACTTTTATATTCCTTTTCTACATAGATATTTCAGATACAAATGTTAAAATAGCAATGAAGCATATTTTAATGTATTTTATTATTCATTTACATGTATGAATGTGAGTCTGTTTGCATGTGTGTGTTTATCGGTGTCTGTGGAAGACAGAAGAGGGTGTCAGATCCCCAAAGGTGGATATACAGGCAGTTGTAAGCCATGTGTCTTGGGTGCCGAGAACCAAATTTGGACCTTTGGTAGAGCAGCAAGTGCTCTTAACCAGTTAGCCATCTCTCCTGAATTATATTCTTAAGACCTAGGCCTACATGAGTTTTGAATATGGCTTTATTATTTCCCTAAATATAACCCTGAAACTTCTGGGACTCTTACAAATGAAACTATAAACTATGTTTGCAGTAAAAACACATCTTAGAGTTGGGAGTGGTGGTGCACATCTTTAATCCTAGCACTTGGAAGGCAGAGGCAGATGGATCTCTGTGAGTTAAAGGCCAGTCTCATTTACATAGACAGTTTTAGGTCAGCCAGGACTACATAGTGAAACCCTGTTTCAACAACAACAAAATGTCTTAGTTTCTTCCTGCAAACCTTATGACTCTGGATTTTGCCTTATCAACTGTAGTCCTGTCTAATTCTTCATTTGAATAACTCTATGATCTCATTCAAGTTCACCTATCCTGCTGCTGAGACATTCCTTTGCTGGTATTAGAAACTACTTCTTTGGGATTCTATCATGGACTGAAGACCAGCAGCTCTCTAGGACTTCCCTGGGACTCCAGCACCAGACTAGGACTGCGGAGACATCCAATTTCATGGACTAAACTACTATGGGACCCTTGGAGACAGCCATTGTTAGACTACTTGGACCCACTCTATAAGCCACTCTGATAAATCCCATATGAGTGTGTGCGTGTGTATGTGTTTGTATTAATTCTTTCAGTTTTGTGTCTCTAGAAAATGCTGACTAATACAATCTCTTTCTATAAATCCCATGCTTAAATCTATGTTAAAATCTCTATGATAAACTCCTGCTTCATAAAGGCAGATCCTGAAGTACTCTTCTGTGGTAATGTTAAGCATCCAGTACGCACCTGAGAAGAGATCATGGACAATAAGAATGATACTTCGCATGTAAGAGAAGGATATACAAATCACAGAAAAATAATACAGGAAATGGGATAATAGCAGTTATGTGTGTGTTTGTGGAACTGAGGTTGCAATTGGGAGGGGAAAAAAGTCTTCAGTGAGCAGGGAGCATTTGAGCAAAGGCATGAAGGAGGTAAAGGAATAACCCTTATGGATATGGAGATATTTCCTCCAGACTAAGAGAACCGGACAGGAGTAGAACCCTTATATTCTAGAGACAGCAAGAAAATACTGCACTGCAAGGGGCCTGAAACCAAGAGAGGTGGGGCCTGGGCAAGGTTATAAATGTATGTGTTTTCATGGTGGATGATATAGGAGACCACTCAAGGTTTAGAATCAAAGTATGGCTTTATCATTTAATTCGTTCATAAAGGCTTCATAAAGAAGGGTCTAGATTCTATATATGAAACAAATCCAAAAGCAGAAAAACCCATTAGGAGGCTAATACAAGGATCTGGCTTGATGTACACTTGGACTCAAATGGAGCTGACAGAAGTAGATAGATAAATGATAGATAGATAGATAGATAGATAGATAGATAGATAGATAGATAGACAGACAGACAGACAGACAGATAGATAGATAGATAGATAGATAGATAGATAGATAGATAGATAGATAGATAGATAGATAGATAGATAGATCTTGCAGGGCACCCAAGTTTGGTTTCTAGCACCCACATGGTGACTTACAAACATTCTTTTTTTTTTTTTTTTTGGTTTTTCGAGACAGGGTTTCTCTGTGTAGCTTTGCGCCTTTCCTGGAACTCACTTGGTAGCCCAGGCTGGCCTCGAACTCATGAGATCCGCCTGCCTCTGCCTCCCGAGTGCTGGGATTAAAGGCGTGCGCCACCACCGCCCAGCCGACTTACAAACATTCTTAACTCAAGTTCTAGGGGATCTGGAGCCATCTTCTGGCCTTCTCAAGTACCATGCATGTAGTACATATGCAAAAAGACAGACAAAAACTCATATACATAGGATTAAAAATAAATAAATCTTTTGAAAAAATAGCAGGATTCCAGGAGTATCAGATATATGAAGGATCTAAGAGTAACCAGACTTAAGAATGAGTCTCATAAGTCTAATAAGTGTGTGGCTCATCATAGTTTTTTTGAAGTGATTCTCATTGCATAGGCAGTTTCAAAATTAGAAACAATAGACTAATCAACAGAATAAAATTTTTATTGGAATGTCAGCTTGCTAGTGTAAGATCAAAAAAATGTAATTATCTAACTTCCTGGAAACTGAAAAATAAGTTTTAAAGAAGGGAATGCCCAGTGGCCACAACTCTACACAAAGAGCTACAGGCAACTAAGGAATGTTGAGAGTGGGAAAAATAATCCTCCCCAGGGATGAGTACATCAATGGGTTACCCAATACCATGTGGTCAGCCGTGGAAATATATACATATAAGTAACATTCTACAGGCTGAGCAGGATGTGCTTATGTATTTAGGAGCATACATGTATGTAATATACATGTAGAATATACATGTGTGTAACTACAATTAATAAAAAAGAGACCATGAATTTAAGAGAGCAAGGAGGGATAGATATATCAGAGGGTTTGGAGGAGGTAAAGGGAAGAAGGGAATGGTGTAATTATATTATCTCAAAAACAAAAAATAATTTTTAATGGATGAATCAAGAGAAAAACATATAATTCAGTAAGCAACTCAAAGCCAAGACCATTAAAACTGGCAAAATGAGATGAGTCTTGAATATGAGAGTGAGTTTATAAGGGGAAGACAGCACACAAAAGATAGCAGACAACATGAGCAACCCAAGTCAGAGGAAGGTGATGTTACGTTAACTGCCTCAGAAGAGCACCAATGAAAGACCAAAGTAAGGTTTCTACTCAAATCCCACTGGCTGAACCAATGAGTTAATTGGGTTCATTTGGAGAAGCATAAATGGAGAGGTTACTTACAGGAGTATGAGTGACTTCAAAACAGCTGCTGCAAACCTCGCCCCCATCATGAATGATGACCTCATGGAATCTGCATCATCGTGTCTCCCTTTCAGTTAAACTTCCACTTCCTATATACTCTAGCATTTCCCAAGATAATTTGCAGCTGAGGGCGGGGCAAGATGAAGTAAGAGCTCAAATCCTTAGTAAGGGTTCTGTGGACATCCCCTCATCTACTGGGGAGTGTAAATAACTTCATTACTGTCACCATGGATCAAGCTATTTCTGTATTTTTTTCTGCTTATTTTGTTGCCATGGTTATCAGGAAAAGGTTATCTCTATTCCAAGATGGCATTGATTGTATTTTGCCCAGAGAAAAACCCATACTATAAGCGTTGAGAGCACATATTCCCATGGCCAAAAGCTCCAGTATGAGGAAGCAATTGTAAGGGATAGAGGCAGGAAGTCAGTCATCGCAGGGCATCACATGTTATACCAAATATTCACTTTTCATCCTGACTGCAATAATACGACTACTATAGGACTTCGCAGTGGGAGAAATATTTCAACAGCAGTGAGTACCGAGAGCCAGTGGCTCGTGAAAGGCTCTTTAGTCAGTACATAGTCTTATTTTCCCCTCTGGCTATTAAGAAAGTGAAATGTCTCGGTCTTATTTACAAGGCTATGTAAGAAGATATAAAATTCAAAAGTAGTCTGCACGTGTTGTTTTCCAGGAAATTCTCCTGCAGTTTTACTTAAGCTTATCATCAATGTAAATGGTTTCAAATTCAGTGTTGCTGCCTTGTTTCGGTTGATCCTGTCCTATGTCATCTCTTCTTTCATTAAGCATGGAGTGGTCTGAGGGCAGGCAATGCATTTGCTGAGGTCTTCAGAAATGACAAGATAGGCTTCTTATTAGAATGACATAATATTTCTCCCAGGGTCTTCACATTATGTTACTTAATCAACTGCTACCTGACTCTTTTCTTTGGCGTTGCATTTATTTGTTAAGGATACATTATGATTTCCCAAGAAATGTTCAGAAGAGAAGACTTCCTCCATCAATACTGAGTATGGCACAACCAGCTCATTAGGCATCTCTGCTACTTCAATGCCTTCAAAACTAATTAAGCTTCTCTCAATATATTATTCACATTCACACAAGCAGCCTCTCTAAGATCAGCATTAATACATCTATGCAATGTCTGTGGCACTGAGGTTGCAATTTAGGAAAATAGCTCACCTGTCTTTCTGTTCCATCATTCTCCATGTTATCATTTATCTCCATATTATCTTATTATCTTTTGACTGCCTGGGTTCTAACAATATGCTAGCACATGTCCCTTTGAGTTAGACCCATGTATGGTTGCCATTACATAAGTGTGAACATACTCAATCTGGAGAATTTATACTTTTGTGCAAACCAGAACTAAATTCTTTTTCCAACTCAGTTATACTTGTTACTGAAAAGTGTTCAGGTTTGACTTCTGATAATTGACAACTGCCTGAATTTCTAATACACAAAAAAATACATTTCATTACATTACATAGTCCCACAAGTTTCTTCACATACATCTATGAGCCACAGTCCTTGATATCTTTCCATCTACTCTTATTATCTTCTGCTGTGGGATGATCCTTCTGTATGCTGTGAATGTGTGTTGCTCTCATTGGTTAATAATAAAGCTGTTTTGGCCAATAGCCAGGCAGGATAAGGTTAGGTGGAAAAACCAAATGAAGGAGGGGATGAAGAAGGAAGGAGCCGGGAGAGATGCATGCCAGCTCCCCAAAGAGCAAAATGCCAAAGGACCGGTAAGCCATGGGCCACGTGGTGGTGCATAGATTAATAGAAATGGGTTAATTTAAACTCAAGAGCTAGTTAATAATAAGACAGAGCCATCGGCCAAGCATTTATAATTAATATAAGCTGCTGAGTGATTATTTGGAAGAGGCTGCAGGATGGGGAGGGACAGAGAAAAGCCTTCATTTACAATCTTCCACACTCATAACCTCAGTTCATCTTCTTTACACTGAGTCTTTACCTCACTGTTTCCAATCCAGTGTTGAAGCCTAACCCCAGATCCAAGGGGTTGTTCAAACCTCTGGACACAGACTACAGGCTAAGTGTGATTAGTCCTAACTCACGGCTGTGTAGAAAGAATCTGAGTCAGTTGTTTAGGAAGAATTCAGCAAATTAACACACTCCCCTCACAGAGGAGATAGAAACAGTGTTCTCTCATTTCACACCCCCAACACAGATAATGTGTGAAAAGAAGTTTGAAGATCTCCTTCAAAAGTCCTCTACAGTCTGGTTGTACTACTCAATCATCACTAGTGTGGAATAGAACAAGACAACCACGGACATGCTTACCAGCTCTCTACACACAAGGTCCCAACCCACTCTCAGACCTCATAAAAGAGATTTCATTTTGAGTACTGGGGCTTGGAAGTACAACCTTAAGACTTTGCTGTTGTTTCTGTTTTAACTTAACTCCACTTTGGCACTTTCGGTTCATCTGTCCCAATGGAATGGGAGAAGTAAGAAAATGAGAATTCTCTAGAAGAACCTAAGACTGCCAGTGCTGAGTCAAATTCCAATTGGTTGTTCTGTCCAGATGTTTTGAACCACATAGTTTCTATTTCATCACATAGTATATACAATTTGGAGGATACAATTGCTAGAAAAGATTCTGGCTCTAACATCATGGCATTTTTAAATTAAATTATGTGAAACAAGTTATATTTAGGAATATATTTATATATGTATACATGTACCAACAATTAATGAGCAAAGAGGCCATGAATTTGAAAGAGAGCAAGGAAGGGTATATGGGAGAGATTGGAGAGAAGAAAGGGAAGGGAGAAATAATGTAATTTCATCTGACCAGGTGAGCTGAGCCACAAAAGGTTCTAAGAAAGACAACTTGGGCAGTTTTAATAGCTGCATGCCATAGTTACTTCTCAACTACTGTAGTATAATACACTGACAAAAGTTAAAGGAGAAAAGATTTATTTTGGCTTACACTTTCAGGAGGCTGCAGCCCATCACAGTGGGGAAAATAGGCAACAAGTAGGGAAAGCATGGTAGCAGCAGCAGAAGGCTAGCTGATCACATTGCATCCATACTCAGGAAGCAGAGACTCAACAGAGAGTGAGGCTAAACTATAAGTCTCAAGGCCTGTCACTAATGACCTGCTTCCTCCATCAAGGCTCCACATCCCAAAGGCTTAATAACTTTCCCAAATAGCACCACCAGTTAGGGAACAGGTGTTCAAACACACGAGCCCTACGGGGTCATTTAATAATCAAACCACAACACTGGGATACATTATTTTCAGGATGTATTACAATGTTGGAATTCTAGAGAATTTCAATCTATAAGTTGTTTACACAAGTTGAAATGATGAATGGAGCCTGACTTGGGCTACCAAGGATTAGTGTGACAGCATTATCACTGTCATTTCCTGATACCAGCAGCCTGGAACTTTTCTGTCCACATTTTATGCATTTCAGGATTTCTGCAACTCCTTTCCATTACCAGTTATCTCAAGACATCACAAGTTTGTGTGTGTGTGTGTGTGTGTGTGTGTGTGTGTGTGTGTGTGTGTGTTTAAGCAGGTTGGTGAGGTAGCCCATGGGTAAAGTGTGCATTTGGATCCCCAAACTTTAGTTGGATCCCAATAGCCCACATGAATCTGAATAAAGATACAGTAGCTCATGTGTCTGTAATCCCATCACTCTTATGGCAAGATGGGAAGCAGAGACAAGAGCATCCCCAGAAATATGCAAGCCCAGCAATGAACAATGAGAGGCCCTGTTTCAAACAAGATGGAAGGTAAGAACCAACACCCAAGGTTGTCCTCTTACTTCCACACTCATGAACACACACACACACACACACACACACAATCACACAAAAGGACAGAGGGAGGGAAGAACAGAGGGAGGGAGGGAGAAAGGGAGAGAGGGAAAGGGGAGTATGTAGCTCTGAGCAAATGGGACTGTCTTCCTCTGACCATAAGGGAAGACCTATGTTTACACCTAGTAATTGTAAAAACTTAAAATAGAAAAGGGAAGCTTGGTGGATAGGACACAGAAGAATATTCGTGTAATTTTTAAAAGGCAACTTTAAATTTCAGGGGTGGAATCTGGGCATTCAGTGTTCACAAAATTATCAAACTGATTTCCACCCAGCATACATTTGTTCTTCTGTTTATTCTGTTCATTGTCCTTCTTTTTAATCCTTGGACTAGAGATAACAACGACCTCATTTAAAGCCCCATATCTTGGCTTCATAACAAAGGGTGTTTTCCAGACCTTCTTTTCTTACCCAATTTGAATCTCTGAAAGCAATAGGAGAAGAATCAGGACTGTTCAGTTGTAATTGTTTAGTTTTTCTGGCAAGATGGTCTTGCTATGCACCCCAGGCTAGCTTTGAACTTGCAATCCTCTTGCCTTGGCCTCCAGAGTGCTAGGATTAAAGACCTGGAGCATCACAGAGTCTAGTGCTACTCCACAGAACACTAGGTAGGCCAGCCTCCCTTGAGACTCTCATGCACATCTTTCTTTTATATTCCATCTTCTGATTCTCATGTTTCCATTTTTCCCTGTATTTTACTGCTTATGCTAACCCTCTTTCTGTTAATGCATTTCCATAGCATCCTTTGAGGACAAAGTCAATCCACCTTGTTTGGAAGTTATGGTGATTTGAATGAGAAAGATCTCCCATAGGCTCATGCATTTGAACACTTGGTCTCCAGCTGGTGGCGCTATTTAGGGAAGTTGTTGAACCTTTAGGAGCTGGAGCCTTGCTAGAGGAGGGACTTCAGTAGGGGAAGGCTTTGAGCATTTATAACCCCACCCCACTTCCAGTGCGTTCTCTCTCTCTCTCTCTCTCTCTCTCTCTCTCTCTCTCTCTCTCTCTCT
>LZPO01017283.1:543406-570081 GCA_001675575.1 Neotoma lepida | reverse complement strand
AAGAGTAGCAAAATTACAGTTATAAAGTAGCAATGAAATAATTTTATGGTTGGGGGTCACCACAACATGAGGAGTAGCTTTGGCGCCTTTCCTGGAACTCACTCGGTAGCCCAGGCTGGCATCGAACTCACAGAGATCCGCCTGCCTCTGCCTCCCGAGTGCTGGGATTAAAGGCGTGCGCCACCACCGCCCGGCTAAAGGGTCACATCTTTAGGAAGGTTGAGAACCAGTGATATAAGCTCTCGGCTATTGCTTCAGCAATATGCCTTCCTGCCTTCCTGCCTTCTGTTATGCTATCCGCCATGATGATCATGGACTCACTATCTGAAACTGTAAGTAAGCTCTGAATTAAATGCTTTCTTTTATGAGATGCTCTTGGTCAAGGTGCCTCTTTACAGCAATAGAAGAGTAACTAAGACACCTTTGGCCATGGTGTTTTATCACAGCAACAGGAAATACACTGATACAGAAGTCTTCTGAGATATATTCTCTTCTTCCTTTTGAGTAATGACTCATTTCACAGTCTAACCTCTATGTTCTAAAGAGTCCTCCTCCAACTAAATTTATACATTGAAAATGAATCCCCCATGAGAGTATAAAGATTCAGTGCCTTTGAGAAGTAATTATGAACAAATGAGATCAAGACCCTTAAAAAAGAGATATGAGGGAATGACCTTGACCTTTCTAGCATGTGAGGCTATAGCACGATGCCATCTTTAAAACAAAGTACAAATTCCTACAACGCTCTTGATCTTGGGCTTTCCAATCCTGTAACCTGTAAGCAATAAATTGCTGCTGTTTGCAAATTTTCTCAGTCTGAGGTTTTTTTTTTTATTGTAGCCGTCTGAACAAAATAAGACATCAGCGTTTCCATACTGTTACTAATAAACCTCGGACTGAGCATCAGGAACTGGCACTGTGGTAAATACGTCATAGACATTATCTCACAGAATGAAGTCCTATGAGTAGGATGTTACAGAAGCAACTAAGGCTCAGAGAGGTGAGGTAGTTCTCCCAAGATGATTCCATACAGGTGTATCTCCAAGCATTTTTGATGTCTTGAGTGTTTTGGTATGCAGTCATCAAGTTTGTTTTTGAAACAGGGTTTCAAGTATTCTAAGATGGCCTCTAAAACACTATGTCACTGAGGGCGATCTGGAACTCTGGGTCCTCCTGCTCTACCTCCCAAGTGTTGGGATTACAGGCATATACCTCCACATCCAGTTTATGGAGTGCTGGGAATCAACCCAGGCCATTGACCCACCTTATTTTGTTCTTGATTAGGTCCAGAGGAAATTTAAGACATCATTGCATATTGAAGTAATTAGGTATGAACATCATTAACTTGCTTCTCAAATTTTAATGACAAAAGCAATCATAGCTGTACAAAGAACTACCACACTCCTCTCTCTGAAGAATAGGATGGAGTAGTGACAAGCATGCCTTTTGCTTAAAAGAGTACATCAAAAGAAAGGGCTGATCTTCCTCATAATGTTACGTTCTTTCAGGATCCTTGAGACCACTGGAAGTAGTGGTGCACACCTTTAATCCCAGCACTTGAGAGGCAGAGACAGGAATATCTCTGTGATTTCGAGGCTAACTTGGTCTAAAATGTAGACTCTACATGAGTTCCAAGACAGCCAGAGCTACATAGTTGTCAACAACCCAGCAAACCTCAAGGCTAGCTAGAAGATAAATCTGTGCAAAGTGAAGAATGAAACTCGAGTACCATGTTTTTTGTTGGTTTTGTTTGGTTGGTTTTTGGAGACAGCATTTTTGTCTGGCT
This sequence comes from Neotoma lepida, assembly GCA_001675575.1. Lineage (NCBI taxonomy): Eukaryota > Metazoa > Chordata > Mammalia > Rodentia > Cricetidae > Neotoma > Neotoma lepida. The sequence goes on along the minus strand of LZPO01017283.1, from coordinate 568,295 downwards.
GTCCTGGAACTTGCTTTGTAGACCAGGCTAAGGCAAGTGCCACCATGCCTGGCTAGTCATTATTATCTTTGCAGGCAGTGGGTCAAGACTTCCAGAGACTAATCTCATGGTTTATTCTTCTTACACATAGTAAAACTTGGGGAAAAGGTTACCACGTGATAGTTATCACAACCATGCTTTAGGCATAGCTATATAGAATCTCCCTAGCAAAATAGCAAAACACCTGTGATCTTTACAAGAATGAGTTCTATTGGCTGATAAACAGAGCTAGAGATAGGGCCTAGATAGGAAGGATTTGTAATAAGCATAAGGATAGATTCTACTGGTGGAGGATGCAAAATACAAGTGGTCTCTTTCAAAGGGATGACTTCTAGCCACCAAGCCCAGGATTGGGGCCTAAACAATGCTCAGGATATAGGAGGGGGATTCAGGTGAGTCTGGCTCCTAATAGAATAGTAAAGGATCACCAGGTTGTTTGACCACTTTCATTCTGGCATTCCAGGTGACCAGGCGTCATTCATTTCCTTCCTTTGAAGAAAATAAGCCTGCATGATTGACAATCCTGGTGTCTCCAAAGCTTAGTCTGAACTGTGCTTACATATGTGTACATAGTGAGACACTGTCTAAAAAACATTCCTTGAGATCTTATTTCTGTTATACAAAAGGGAAATAATGTTTCTTCAATATATACACAAATACAGGGCAAGCATATACCTGTAAGATCCAAGTTCATTCCATAGGCAGTGCTGGACAACAAAGCAGCCACTGCCTCCATGTCAGGCAGAGGGTTCTAGATTGGATGACAACAGCAGTCTAGTGTGAGGGCTATGTCAGAAGAACCCCATGAGTATGGAGGCAGTGGGAAGCCAGTGACATTAGAGAAGACTGTACCCGTGTTTGAGTCTGGAAGAAAATAAGTTGAAGGCAGCTCATTCTAAATTACATTGCATTGATTTTTAGCTCCCCAAAAGGCTTCATAAGAAAACAAAATATGAATTTTGCATGGTTGATATTTAACTTTCCAATAAGACATTTAGCTTGGCTTAATTATAATCTGATTTAATTTTTTAAATAGCAATGCTTCGCTTGGAAAAAAAGTCATATCAAAATTACATAAAAATTCTCTGCTAGCATTTAATTCATCTCTGGGTTCAAATGTAGGATTATAAAATTTTAGACATTTTTAATTTTTTTATTTATTTCATTTGTATGGGTGTTTTGCCTGCATGTATGTCTATGTGCCATGTGTGTACATTGCCCATGGAGCCCCCAAAAGTGTGTTGGATTCCCTGGGATTAAAGCTACAGATGATCTGTGACTTGTCATATAGGTGTTAGGAATTGAACTCAGGTACCCTGCAAGGGCAACAAGTGCTCTTAACCACTGAGTCATCTCTTTAGCCCTCTTGAGAAATATCTTAAACACATTCCAGTTGTTTATTGCTGAGGACTGTATGTGACACAGTCTTAGCACAAAGCATTACAAAAAATTCTTGAGGAGTGCACAGCTTTTCTTTTGGATTATGAAAAGCAATTAAGAGAAATATTGAAGCCTGAAGTTTGAGGTCATTTTTGTAGTTGTGATATTAGAAGAGCAATATTTGATTTCTGCTTCAACAGACACTAACCCATCATCGTATAGTTTGAGGTTAGGATTGATTCTGTCACAAGTAAATAGAAAAAATGGTCTCCAGATATAGAAGCCAAGGTGAATTTGAATTTCAGACTCATGACAAAATGTTTTATACAAATATTTCCCAAACATTGCACAGCACATACATACACTAAAAGTGTGTGTATCCATGTATGTATGCATGTGTGTGAAGTTCAAATATAACTGTATCTATATTTTATCTAGCAATCATGTTTCTGAGAGGAGTTTGAAAGGATTCTAAGAAGGTCAAAATGTTCTTAAAATTTCTCTATGTGAGATCTTTTCTTACTAGTTTTTTTTCCAAATTAGCATACCAAGTGATGACTTCCTTTCTGGTGTTTTCACACATACTTTGTCCTTTGTTCTGCCTCACTCTCTGCCTTATCCCTTTGCCACACCCTTGCCTACCCCCTCCCCCTCAACTAGCCCCTCTTCTGCTTTCATGTCTTTCACCCTCATTTGGGTTTCTTTCTAGTTTTGTGACCTATACCCACATTCACACATACGGAAACACACATATAAAAATGGAAACTTAGGATCCACTGAGAGCAAATATGTGACATTTGTCTTTCTAAGCCAGAGTTATCTTGCTGAATATAATATTTCCAGTTACATCTATTTTTCTACAAATGTCATAAATTCATTTCTCTTTATGGCTGACTAAAATTTTATCATCTATACATGGCACATATATTTTCTTTATCCATTCATCTTCTTATGACTCTCTAGACTAAATCCTATTGCACATGCATGTTTATTGCTTCACATTTCCCAATAGCTAAGGAATGAATCCACACAAGATCTTAATGTGTTGCCTTTTTTATTAATATTTCCCTCTTCCTTAAAGTAAGTATTGACTTTTTCCTGAAATGAAAAAAGAAAAACTTTCCTGGTAAAAGTCATAACCCCATGGGGCTGCAGAGATGACTCAGTGGTTAAGAGAACTTCTGCTCTTGCAGAGGACCTAAGCTTGGTTCCCAGCACACAACTTTCTGTAAGTCCAATTCCAAGGAATCTGCTGTGCTCTTCTGGCCCCTGCAGATACTTGCAGGCATGTAGCACATGCAGGGAAAACAGTCATACACCTAAGATAAAAAAAATATATTTTTTATGTATAATCCCATATGCAACCTGTGCTGGATAGTTTTGTGTCAACTTCACACAAGATAAAGTCATCTGAGAAAAAGGAACCTCAATTAAGAAAATGCCTCCATGAGATCAGGCTGTATGCAAGCCTGTAGGGCATTTTCTTAGTGATTGATGGGAAAGGGCTCAGACCATGGTGCCATCCCTGGGCTGATGGTCCCAGATTCTATAAGAAAGCAGGCTGAGCAAGCCATGAGGAGCAAGCCAGTAAGCAGCACCCCTCCATGGCCTCTGCATCAGCTCCTGCCTCCAGGTTCCTGCCCAGTTTGAGTTCCTGCCTTGACTTCTCTCAGTAGCCTGTGATTCAGGATATGTAAGTCAAATATCGTCCCCAAGTTGTTTTTGGTCATAGTGTTTAATCACAGCAATAGTAACCCTAACTGAGACACAGTCATAAAAAGAAATACATGAGTCTATGTGTTCAGTCGGTAGAGCATAAGACTCTTAATCTCAGGGTAGTGGGTTCATGTCCCGTGTTGGGTACCAGATGCTACATGAATCCTAAGTGGTCTTATAATAAAAACCCAGAGCCAGATATCAGGATGAAAGCTGAAAATATCAGAGAAGCAGAGCAAGCTACAACCACCATCTCTTACCTCACCAACTCCTCAGCCTGAAAGTTCCTGTCTACTCCTGCCTTATATTCCTTTCTCTGCCCAGCCATATCACTTCCTCTTTCAACCTTCCTAGTGCTGGGATTAAAGGTGTGAGATCCCAAGTGTGCCACCACTGCCTGGCTCTGTTTCTCTTTTAGACTGGATTATTCTTGTGTATCTCACTGTGGCCTTGAACTCACAGAAATCCAGATGGATCTCTGCCTCTGCCTCTGCCTCCTGAGTGCTAGGATTAAAGGTGTGTGCCACCACTGCCTGACCCCTGTGGCTAACTCTGGCTGGCTCTATCCTCTGATCTTCAGGCAAGCTTTATTTCCTAGATTACAAACAATATATCACCACAAGATTAGCTCCTGTGTCATCGGGTTATCACAGGGGAGGGGAGCTGTGTTTGAGTGGTTGGGTAGAATACTAAGGTAAGAAGTCTCTTTGCACTTTACTGTTTTATACATCTTGAATTTTGTCATGTGCATATGTTATCAATTCAAAGACAAGAACATTCAAACAAGCAAAGATGCAAAACAGAACTATTTCTTTTCAAGCAAGGCGGAACCAAACTTCGTAAAAGGTGCCTAGCATTTGACTGATGTTACTTTATTGACTTGCGTGATTCCACCTGACTTTTTTAAAAGAGGTCTGAGAACCTGGGGATGAACTATTTTACAACTGTGCATTGATTCTGCCCTGCTGAAATGCAGCCAATATTTTTAAAGTGGAAAAGGATTGTCTTTCTATGAAGTTCTAGATTTTATCTGTAATAGAGTGTGCATATTTTTATAGCTATTACACACTTTATATAGTTTAACTCTTTTCACTTTCGATATATTCCTCCACAAAGCCACACAAAGGGGGGGAAGGAAGAGAGAGCTTCCAGCAAAAGATAAGGGAAAAGTCCCTTTGTGGCTAACAGGTAACTCAGTGTCTGTATTGATCTACATCTCCCCACCCACATTTTCAGCACAGGCTTCCATTACAAAAATCAATTTTCAGGCTACCAGGAAAGGAGTAATTCAAAAGACCAGTTCTTAATCAAATTTAATGTTCAATCCAAGCAAAGCCAATGCAACATGTATACGCATTGTTAACAACATTTTTGGCTAATTAAAAATGCACTGTGTTGTTCAATAAACTCAGGAACACTACAGAGTTGATTCAACCTCTCATCTCACAGGTCACACAAAGTTCTGTTTGCTAACAGGAGCCTTTGCTGGGGACATTTGGTACCTCATGCTTTTGAACGATCTCTTCCCCTTCCTGGATCATTACACTTCCTTTTATTCTAGTAGCTCCCAGTAACCTGCTCTTAACTCAAGGTCTTTTCCACTTTACCAAAAAGCTGTTTGTCCCTCTTTTCTTCTCTGAAGTGGCAGCTCTATAAGAAATTCCTTAAATAAAATGGTGTTTTTGTGCATGTGTGTGTATGCTTATATAGTCTATAGATGTACAGATATAGTTTATATGTATACATACATACCTCATATAGATTATTGTGTAATCTATAATTTCATATTGATCCAATTCTCTGAATGAAAACTAACTTACCTAATAGCAATTATTTTGTGTTTGTTTGTTTGCTTGTCTGTTTGCTTGTTTGTTTTAAGACAGGGCCACCTGTAGCCCAGGCTGGCCTCAGACACACTATGTAGCTAAGGATGATCCTGAACTTCTCATCATCCTGCTTCTACCTCCCAAGTGCTAGGATCTCAGTCATATGCCACCTTATCCAGCTTATATGGTACTGGGGATTGAACCCAGAGTTTTGTGTGTGTGAGCCAAGCACTCTACTCATTAGACTGCATCTCTGATCCCCAGTAGCAATTCTTTTAACTTCTAAATATATGATATTTTCTCTGTCAACATTCTGTTTTCCTGATGTGATAAGCTGTGACAGATTTCTAATTGTGTTTTTCTGTAAGCAAAATGGGAGAGCAAATCCTTCCCTGTAGACTTTCTCTCCATATAGAATAAGCTATGACAGAAATAAAAGGAAATCTCGAGACTGTAGGGAGGGACAGGGAAAGGGCACTGGCCAGTATTGGATAATTCCAGGGAGCTAAGCTGCACAAGAGTCACATGAGATCATCACCACTGAGGAATTCATTTTACTATTTATGTTCTGAGTTACCACACATGTAAGCATCTCTCATGCTCTACCCTGGAGCCAGCTGCCCAAGAGGGAGAGAGAGAGAGAGAGAGAGAGAGAGAGAGAGAGAGAGAGAGAGAGAGAATTAGACTTCCACATTGGTGGAAGAGAAGCCAAATAAATATTTCTCAGGAGATATTGATGCCTGGAGCTTGGTGCCAGAGTACACTTTATAACCCATCTCTAACACAGAGAATGCCTTAAGGAAGGAGTCTCATTATTAAAAATATCAGAGAGTTCCTGAAAAAGGAAGATGAGTGAAATAAAAGGAGTCCTGACTTCATACCAAATTCCTAGCACAATTTCAATTTAGACTTTTAAACCTTTCAGGGACCCCTCTCCTCCATATACACATATGTGCACAAACCTTGCTCACTTAGAAGTAGCTGTGATTTAACATTTGCTCCTGGCCAAGATGAGAGAAACACAAAGCAAACTAGGATCTCCTAGCTAACTTGAAATGCTCTGAATGTGACAGATGTTTGAGTTTTACTTGCCCATGACGCAAATGTGTTCACATTAGTCACGGCCATCCTCAATCCTCCCTGAGTCTTGCCTCTAGAGGTCAAGGCAAGAATTACTCTTCTTCAATTCAATGTCTTTCTAAGTGTCTAGGTAATCCATGCAGGCTCATTGTTTGGCCATTGGAATTTGACACCTCTTCAGAGTATACAGGCAAATGATGTTCTCTGGGGCTCTCTGCCTAGAAGCTATTCTACACAGGAGTGGAAACTACATATGCTCCCTGCCCCAGGCTGTCGTGCTTTGTCCTCTAGACATGGAATTATTGCCACTGTGTCTCTCCTGGAAACAGCTCTGCTGCAAAAATTTCCAGTGCTTACATAAATTTCATTCTTCTCCCCTTCTGGGGACACTGGATGCTTCTCTTGCAGTTACTCAAGGTCAACTAGTTGTAATCATGGGTCATGAGCATAAATCACATGGACCACTTTTGAACTGAGGTGCTTAATTTCAGGTTTGAGACCTTCTTGTGCTTTCTCCCTGAACTCTAATCATCATCAGCCTGTCAGTGATGTGGATAGTGCAACAAGACAGTGGTACCTGGGTCTAGATCTACAACTGGTATAAGGAATAATCACTTGCTATAGTGGATCACCAGGATTTGGGGATTTGAAATTTGTTATCACAGCATAACCTTTCCCACTCTATGATTATATATCTGTCTCTTATACACATCTAGATGTGTATAAGAGATATATATATATATGTGAAGGGTGCACATGAGTGCAGTGCCTGTGGAGGCCATTAGATTCCCAGGACCTGGACTTATTGGAGTTGTGAGCTGCCAGACATGTGTAATGGGAACTGAACTTGGGTCCTCTGCAAGAGCTGTACACACTCTTAACAACTGTGCCATGTAGCTATGTAGCTCTATAGTTTGAGCACACAAACTTGTGATACAGAAAGCTTAAAACCAAGAAATTCTAGACCTTATTGGCATTGTTAGGAAGATTGTATATTTCTTATATATTGTATGTTCATGTGTGTTTCATTTTTATACTTATTTTTATTCTGTATCAATTTTTCAACCGGGTTATCTTTTTTTTATTGATAGGTAGAAGTTCTTCACATATATTGGATGCCAATCCTGTATCCATAATTGTGGCAATTACCTTAATAAGTTTGTCTTTCACACATTATTTAAGGGTGGGAAGTTTTTACGTTTTCTCAGCTCCTCATGCTTGTGCAGCAAGTGTTCCTACTCACTGAGCCATCTCTCTGCTCCCTAGATGTATTTTATTTTATGTGTCATGTGGAGATTTAAAAGTATCTCAAATGTTGGGAGCCATAGGAGTCCACCGTGGGAAACTAGAGGTAGAAAAAAGCTATGCCTTCCACGCAGGTGTTAAAAATAAAAGAGAGAAATGCAGCTAAGACACAGGAGGGAAATTCATGCATGTCTCAATCCTACCTCCAATTAGAGGAAGCAAAAGAAAAAAAGTGTCCCCTAAGAATTTGAACCACAAACCGGTGTTCAAGCAGGCAAGTTTGCAGACTGAATTTCTATTAGCATTGTGGTTTAAAAACTGAAAACATGACAATGTAATTTGAAGAGATGTCTGGTTAACAGTGCCCTGAGTGACTAGCCGACACAAACACAGTAGGCAGCTCTCTTGAAAGTTTTCAATTTAGTCTTCTCTAGGCCTACAGCAACTATGTGTGGAGTCCCAATCTGAAAGATGTTACATTATTGGTTCTTTTTCAAAGGGTATGTCCTGGACCAGCTTTGGAGAGTGCGATTGAGGGGTTGGGGGGTGGCGCTCAACTTCAAAGACCTAAGAAATAAGAGCTACAATTCAGCACAAAACAAACGTCTGCATGCTCCTTGGTTTTCTTTGAAGGTGTCTCAATATTACTCCAAGCAAAGTCAAGCTTGTTTTGAGTATGTTGTTTAAAAAGGCAAGCAAGGGATGGAGAGATGGTTCAATAGACAAGATCGTTTGCTGCTCTCCCAGAGGATCCAAGTGTGGTTCCCAGCACCTATATCAGGTGCTTCACAGCTGCCTGTAACTCCAAGGGACATGATGCCCCCTTCTGACCTCTTTGGAGTACCTGCACATACGTGACATACACACAGAGACATACACACAGGACACATAAAATGGGAATAAATCAAGCAGGTAATACATATTCTGGCAAACTTCATTCAGACCTAGCTAATCTGCAGGTCTCTAGATGAGGGTGATTTGTTGAGAGCATCTTTTTTGGAGTGGGAACAAAACCCAAGGAGAATGGAATATCTGTTTTCAGATGTGGTCTAGGCTCAGCCTAACCCAGGGAAACACCAGAATGAGAATGGCACCCCAGAGCTACCCTACTCAGAAGCAACGACTGACTATTCTGCTTCACATCATCCAGTATCGGCCGCCATTGGGAAGGAAAAAAGGCATTAATCCTCCAGATTCTGAGTGTCCCATTGTGGATGACATTGCTCCAGAGCAGGAAAGAGCTAAAGGCATTAGCCAACACTAACAGCAGGTGAGTGATGGTGCTCTGGCCAAACAAAGACTCCAGGTAGGACAGTAAGCATTCTACTATGATCATTATTAGCTTGGGTCTCACTAGAAAAAGAATGATCTTGCATAGAAGGGACAGTGCTATGAGAGAAGGCGCAGTGATTTGCCTCCTGGGTGACAACTAACTGTGGATGCTCCTCCAGCTTTCTCGGAGTGAATGGGAATCATGATTCCTAAGGAACACTGCAGCCAGTCAATGTGGTAGAGGACCATGGCTTTATGAATACTTTTTATTCTCTCTGATCCCCCAGCACCCTAGGCATGTCTGTGTTACCAATTTTGAAGAAATAATTTCTATGAAAAGGAAATCATCTTCTCTGAAAAAATTTCAGGGAGAGCCTGTGTTCCATCTTTGCTTGGGAGATCTTCCAAAACATTTCTCAGATGCTTACAAACAAATGAAAAAATTGTAAACAGATATCGATGTTCCTTTGTTACATTTGAAGTTATTTATTTTATGTGTGGGCATGTGTATGCCACAGCATGCATGTGGAGGTTAAAAGGCAACCTGCAGGGGTTGTTTCTCTCTTTCTACCACATGGGTGCCAAGGATCGAACTCAGATCATCACTCTTGACAGCAGGCATTCTTACCCACTGAGCCAACTCATCGATCCCAAGCAATTAAATTTAATTATGAGTCTGGGCATATTATTAAGAGTCTGGGCCCTGGTTCTCACACACTAAGTCTATTCATCAATAAACAGCTATTGGAGTGCCCAGGCATGGCAGAATTTGACTACATGATGTTTCAGATTTCTCCCTCTAGCAATAAAGGTCACAAGAATCAGTTGCAAGCCTACTGAATTCCAGCCCATCTCGGGATAAAATATTGACCTTTCTTGTGGATCGTTTCCTTTGCTATCATCATCATTGCTGTCATTTAGATTTCACCTTTTTGGAAGGCAGTGTTGCAGAGTAAAAATGTTCAACAGAGTGTGGTGGCTCCTCCCTGTACCACCAGCATGCAAGAGGCAAAAGCAAGAGGATAGCTACAAGTTCAAGGCAGCCTTGGCTATAATAAATTCCAGGCTAGCTTGAGCTACACTGAGACCACTTCTCAAAGAAAAAGAAGTTCAGATAACAAAGTTATCTCTAAATTTGAAAGCCCACTCTGCCATCATTCAGATTCCATATATAAGATGGAGATGACAAGGAGCAGACTGTGTAGTTTCTATGTATTGAATGGCTAAGACATATTGTAAAGACATATTGTGGTAGCTTGTGTTTGGCCATTCATTTTTATGGATTTCTAATCAAACAGTGATTACAAACAGTTTACATAATATGGCACATTATCGAGGGTGGGAACAGAGGGGGGTTGAGGGGAGGGACTGAGAGGGAAGGAGGGAGGGGAAACTGCACCTGGGATGTAAAATAAATAAATGAATAAATAAATATATTTGAAAAAACTTCAAAAATAAAAAAGATGGCATATTGTTTATATTGGCAACAAAACTCATCCAAATCCTCCACAAGCCTGTCCCACTCAGTGTGTAGAAATTTAATATTTAATGATTGCACTTCTGTGTAGCCAACCACTTTCAGATGACACAATTCCAAGAAAGAAAAGAAATAAAAAATATATGTGGGTCCCTAGGTTCCTCACTTTCACCTTTTCTGTGTAAGGAAGGGAAAATACATTTTCATGAGTTTTGTTATCTATCATTGGAAGTGAATACTAAAAGTAAGAACAAAATGTTGTAGCATCAAAGAAATAATACACATCAGGGTTTTAAGTGCACAACTGAAGATGCAGTTCTTAAAACCTGAAAAGTCACTGGCTCTGCATTATTTTTTAATTTTTATTTTCTTGAGACAGGGCTATTACCATCTAGGGGTCTTGGGTTCATTTTCATTTTCTCCAGCAATTAAAGAATTAAAAGGTAAGAAGTAAATCACAGTATGCAAGCAAACAAGTTTTATTAAAAGTATAGGGACACACACACAAAGAGAGAACCCAGCACAGCACACACAGAGAGACAGACTACTCATAAGTAGAGAGGGGATTCAGAAACCAAAATCCATCTCTTGCCGGAAGGCTGTTTTTTGTTTTGTTTTGTTTTTTATGTTTTGGGTAGCCTGGGGCCTTCCCCTTCCCCTCATTTTGAATTGTTCAGCTTAGCTAAAGGAAAGTGGGTTGATTGGCTCACAGCCCATGTCCAGGGCCTACTAGAAGGGGGTCCACAGGAGCAAGGTCAAGAAGCCTACCAAGTCTTTGTCCTGGGTGAAGAACCCAGAAGAATGCCATCTTGTTGTTTGTTTGTGGCCTCTTGCCACATCTGTCTATGTGTCAGGATACTATGTAATTTCTATGTTACCTCTGGGTCTCACTATGCAGTCCTAGCTAACCTGGAACTTTCTTTGTAGACCAGGCTGGCCTTGACTCACAAAGATCCACCTGTGTCTCCCTCCTGAGTGCTGGGATTAAAGGCATAAGCCACCATTTGTCTCTGGAGTCCTACCAACATTGAAATTTGAAGGTGTGTATAGAAGGGTCCATGGATATAAGCACTGCAGTCATCACTTATGTGTAAGACCAAGTTATCATGTGCCATCCACACTGAATGAAGAAGCAGATGAAAATAGGCTTACATTTTTTTTCAGTTGGAGAAACCTACCTGCAGGAAATTCCTTCATGAGGTTCTGTCTGCATGCATGGTCATCTTTAACAAATCATGAGAAGAAGGATCTTCCTCCAGTGAGAAACAGACTGTGACTTCTTGTAGAAGATGGAAACAATACCCTCTTGTAACCTGAGTCTTAGGCCAAAAGCCTGACTCAGTGTCTCAACAGAGCAGATTCAGCCTTTCTGTCAGTAACCCCGTGATCACAGGTCAACTTACTGTTCATCCCCATACAATGTCAATCACCATCAAAATTATATGGTTGGATAAACTAGTTGCAGAAAGTGCTGTCAAACTAAAGCAGTCTTGTGTTGTTTTTGATTTTTGAGTGACTGTATTTCTCTGGAAGGGTCTTAAGAAGATTTTGCTTACTCCAAGAGGACACATTCTGGGACATGTTTAGGATCCTATGTCCTTTAGAAAGGAATGACTTGTCTCTAGTGTGAATAAGAAAATCAAAAGTACCTTGAACCAGCTTAGGTCCAAATATAGATAAACAGAAAACACTGGAGCCCTGTTTGAGTCAGCTAGTATGGCTATCCACCTGCAACACATACACCCAAACTATGCTAAATGAACCACCTATCTACACTAGAAGCTTACGGGAGAAAATTACTAGCAGCTAAGCTTGCCTACCTGCAGACATGACAAAGTTATTCGTCTGGCAAGCTTTAAAATGAAAAGGACATAGGTGCTGGAGAGATGGTTCAGCAGTTAAGAGCACTGGCTGCTCTTCCAGAGGACCAGGGTTTAATTCCCAGCACCCACAAAGTGGCTCACAACCACCTGCAACTCCAGTTCCAGGAGATCCAAAGCCCTTTTCTGGCCTCCTAAGGCAATAGGTATGCAAGTGGTACAGACATACATGCAGGAAAAACATCCATATACATAACATAAAATTAAATTTAAAATAAAATGGATATAAAATGTAGAGATGAACCTGTGAGTGTGTTTTGTTTTGTTGAGAAAGAAGACAAACCTAAGTGGCAAAGGAAAAGATAAGACCTGGAAGGGGGATGGGAAGGAAGGACTTGCATTAGGACTGTAAAGGCTCTTATGTGCACTTAATCAGAGCGCCTGCTATTCTAGGCTGACTTTAGCTTTGCAAGGTTGTAAAATAAACTGCCTCTGAGTCTCCAGTGCTGTTATTATGAAGTGAGGGTCTTGGTTCCTCACACGTAGGATGGTGAAAGACCTCCTTATTCAATCAGTATGTGCTTTGGAAATGTTGTCGGATATTGCAGTGGGTTGTTGTATCACCCACTTTTCATGCCAGGAACTGACTCTTCCCTTTACCCTTTCCTTTACAGTTCTGCACTAAAGCAGGCAAAGATGAGATTATACAAAGATTGGGAGCAGGAGGAGAGTTGCACATTGCTCTCCCAAGGCACAGTTGTTAGAGAAGGTGGAACACAGAGGCAGAGGAGGCCTTGGCTTGTGCCTGCTCCTCATTGTCCTCATCTCCACATCCTGAACTCTAGCTCCTGTCCACCAACAGTATCTCCAAGCTCACCACCAGATGCTTCTCTGTAAGGCTACCAGGGCAACAGCCACAGAGAGCCACGACTGCCCAGAACAATTTCACCAGCCCCACCTCCCCACCCCCCACCCATGGGCTGACTCCAGTCACCAGACTTGCTCCAGAGTTCCTTGGAAGCTCTGACTCATCAGCCATAGCAGCCAGGTCCGGTGGGTGACCTGCTCCTGACCCCTCAGCTCACACCTCCTGTTGATTTCCCAGCTCCTCTTCCATCTATAATACCTCGTTCTTATAAAAATTTCTCCTTCCATAATATGCAGAGTGGTTCTGGTTTTATGACTCATACAATTATGGGATTCCAATTTCTACTTTCTGGGCCAGGCATAATGAAGCATGGAACAGACATTCCTGTGGACACACAGTGGTGCAGAAAAGTTAAAAAAAAAAGACCCCTGGTGTTTGTAGAAACCACATGGCCTCTTATGAATCCCCCTGAAATTGGCCCCATACCTCCACATCCTGCTTCCTGCTTCTTAAACCTTGCTCGAAGTTCATTCTTGGCATTTGGACTCTTGCTGCTCCTTGTAATCTGCAAGGTGTTTCACAGGCATAATTTTGAGACCACCCATATAAGAAGGACATGAAACCAGTTTTCTCAATTTACCTATGAAGAAACTAAGAAATATTAAAGTCATGTAGCTCTTAAGTGACAAACTCAAGACTACAACTCAAGCCTTCCAGTGATGTTTTTCTGTTTCACTTGTTACTAATGGGTGATATGTTTATAGCAATTTTTCCCCTAAGACAGCTTCTCCCTTGGTGATTTAATTTATGCCCTACTATTAGGTGTCTCCATTAAAAAAGAAACATTGCAGACATTTGCAGAAGGGCAAGGGGACAGAATTAAGCCTCAGGCAATTTTATGGGGCCAGAAAAGACTTAAGTAATTATTTAACACACTAAGACTCCTTTTAAAAATAAGAAGTCTAGGGCGGGTGAGGCAGTTTTATCCAAAGGAACAAGCTTGGCTACCTGAGTTCAATCCTAAATTCCTACTAAAAGAGGAAGGAGACAAGCTCCACTCTCATTCTGTGACATGTGCATGTATGTACACACACAATATAATAATAGTGATTAATAAAAAGAAGACTGCATAAAACAGTTGACAAATTAATACCCTGAATGAAAATAATGAAATTAGCACATTTTCTTCCATTATCTGCTATAGTCTCAATGTCTGTGTCATCTCCTGCAAAAGTCCGTGGTAGAAACCCAAACCCTACTTTATTGTTTAATGTGCTTTATTAATAGGTGAGACATTCAGGAAATGACTAAGTTGTGAGGCATAGCCCTCCTGAATGAGATCAGTGTCATTAAAAATGAGTTCTAGCGTGGGGATAGCTTTTCCTGAAAATGTCTCTTGCCTTTAGAAACTGAACTTTTGCCAGACCTTGCAACCAAGTGAATAATGTACCTTGAGATCATTTAAAACTATGTAGTCAATGTGCTGTCCTACTGTGTGCCTTAAAGGAAACAATGTAACCAACATTACTGTCTTAGATTCCTTGTGTAATCAGCTATTACAGCCCAAGCTAAATATTAACTTTAATCTTAAACTATGCATGTATTCTTCCACGCCCCTGACCCAGAATCATGTGTGTCTGTATGTGTGTGTGTGTGTGTGTGTGTGTGTGTGTGTGTGTGTGTGTGTGTTGTGGTAATCATTTGCTGAAAGCAGCCAAGAGTTAGAAAGTAACCTTAAATAAAATAAGTATCTACCACAGTAGTTGGAAGCAATATGTGGTTAGAGGTTGATAACACCTCTTTGTGGTTTTGAAGGCTATTCTGGGTCAACTGGGGACAGCAAAGCAACTTCCTCACTTGTAAAACTTCTTTAATTTCTGTAAAAAGCTATTGATCATTCTTTTTGCATACTATGTTTCCTGTTCACAGGACAGTGGTTTGTAGCATGAAATCACAAACTACAGACAAACAGAAGACATAGGGAGAGAGAGAAGTAGAGAATTCAAATTTGGGCTCACTTTTGGTCCAAACTACTCCAAGAGGAAGTCTTTCTTTTTATTCTTGACTGTGGTGCCAATGCATCTCAGGAACTGGTCTGTCCTCTGCCATGTTAGGACACAACAGAAGCCAATACCAGACCCTTACTACACCAAATCTACTGGCAACTTGATCATGGACTTCCTGTCCTCTAGAACCATGAGAAACAGATTTCTATTATTTCTAATTTAGCCAGTTGAAGATTTTGGACAGTGACTCAAGTAGACTAATATACTCAACCCTATAGAATCTCTGGGAATCATTCGATTTTAAAGATTTTCATTTGCTATTCATGTTATGCTTCAGAGTGTCAAAGGTAGGATTTCAGCATAAGCTTATTCAGTAATTTTTTTCCTGGGACTCCATAAAGCAAAACCCTCTCTGTGTCCTCTCCATAATTCTTTTTAGGAAAAATTTTAAAGTTTGACAGCTTTCAAAAAGTTAGCAGTGGAACAAACACTTTTGTCAAATAATATCTTTGTGATTGAATAAACAAAATAACCCAAAATTATAGAATGCATTTGGAACCAGTAAGCTGTAGAAAAATAAATCCCGAAATAATACCTAATTAAACTCCTGTAGGACATAGCTAACTATTCCCCTACCTAATTTTCTGATCTTAAATAAAATACTTATCTTCATTGGGAACTGTCATGCACCAGTCTTACTTTTAATACTTATTATAATGCGATAATAGTGGCATTTTTGAAATATTCTAAAATACAATGTACACATTCTAGTTACATATTGGTTTATTGTTAACATTGGAGCTTGGCAAGCCATGGTATTCTCATTTACATAACTTAAGAATTAAACTTGAGTGTACTCATATTCTTTGGAAAACTTAGACCATTCCATGCCAGTACAAACTATCATTTTATTATTGGTTGGTGTTGGTGTTGAAACTATCACCAAAGATGAATTTATTTCACAACTCACATTACTGTGCTTACATGTAAGAGATGCATCACTTCCTTTTTTTACTCCATAGTCAAGACTTCTACATCACTTCCTTTTTTTACTCCATAGTCAAGACTTCTACATCACTTCCTTTTTTTACTCCATAGTCAAACTTCTACATCACTTTCTTTCTTTTACTCCACAGCCAAGACTTCCTAGCAAAAAACACATTAAGCCACTTCTGTCTCTTCTTGTTTCCTGCTTCTGTGAGATTCAGAGTGAGCACACACTGCCCATGAAAGCAAAACTAAACACAACTGTAGTCCTCCATGTGTTTCAGGCAGCTAGCATGTTCAGAATTGTTGCCAAGGATTTTGTGTTATACAAACACCTTTTTGCTCCTTTCCTGGAAACTACAAGCATTGATTTCCAATGATTTTGAGTTAGAAGGAAGGGACGGGTCAATGTAATCCTCTCCCTTGAGCATCCCTGAAAGGGAGGCTCAGAAAAATAATGAGACTTAAAACCAACCGACTTGTGAATGGCAGAGCCCAACGCACCTAGTCCTACATGTCATAGTGGAAAAGCTCAACCCTGATATATTAATAAAAAGTAAAAGAGTATGTGAGGATGGGCAGGTGACTGGAAGGGGACATAAAAGCATTTTCTACAGTGAAGGAAATGTCCTACATCTTCACATGGATGTGAATTATGCACTTGCAAACATTGGCCAAAGATTATTGAGCTGCAGAGTTGATATGCATATTTTCATTTATGCAAGTTATACTTCAGTAAGCAACTTTTTAAGCAAAAGGTTCTTTGAGACATAAACAGACAATATGTAAGAAAGAGAATCTGACTTATTTGTGCAAAGTCCCAGAAATAGAAATGGAGCAGCCTTTGTGGACCGATAACAGAAAATGAATAGGACTCGGTTATGTCTCAGCAGACTGGGAAGGAACACCTGGTGACACAGAGGTCATAGTCCATCTGTTCTTTCACTATCATGTAGCATCCTCTTCCACTAAAAGAATAAAATATAACCTAGGGGAAAGGGAGAAATAGCAATGCCAAGGGAAAGAAGATTGTATTTCTACTATCCAAGAGAATCAGCAGCTTATGATAAAAACCACAGCTGTTAGTATTAAAGAAGGTGGTGTTTTACACACTTCAGTTGTTGAACTAGACTAGCCCTCCCTACCCAACCTGTACAGCCATAGACAGGCCAATATAGACTGGAAAATGTAGCCAGTACTGCTTACTTGGCAGTGCTGTTGCAAAGACATTGAATGCACATGCAAGTAACTGATGCCCAGCTATTTATTGTATTGAACATTATTCCAGAAAAAAATTCCCCAGGCACTACTTAACATCATCAGAAACTCTCTATTACATAGACAAGAGGCTGCCAGTGTTGCTAGAACAGAACCTTTCTATCATGAAGATGAAATAAGATTCCTTTATTCAATGTATATTTGTTGCCTATCAGCCATACAAACATGTAACAAAACCCCAAATCTGTGGGAAAAACAGTGAGGAAAAGTGAGATAAAAATGAAAACAGTACCTTGTTAAAGGCCAACTGTAGCAGGTAGCTGTTCCAGCTTTAACCTGGAAACACTGCCCCTAGTGTAGCAACAAGTAACTGCCACACCTGCCTATGACCTGCCCCTGGGGCATGGCTGAGACAGACCCCCTTCAGGCCAGAGATGCATACGTGCTTGCTCTCTTGGCTCCTCGTGGTCCTGGAGGCTGGATTGCAGACCAACTCAGCGTTCTCCAGAAAACTACGCTGGACTGCACTTCATCTCTCCCAGATCCTGTAACCAACCTGTAAGGTGGCTGTAAGTTACCCCTTATATAAACCTCTATTAATTAGTAGATAAACTACATGGAATTGCCTTGTTAATTGCCACTATATCCAATTCCTACCAACACCCACTCAGATAGCTTTTTCACTTAAGAGGCAGAAAGTATCAGGAGAAAAACTGAATGACACAAATTTTAGCCTAAGTGATGGTTGCTTTTGGTTTTAGTCAGTGCCTTGGTTTTGTTCCAGATTAAAGTAGTTATGGGCTCTAAAATATGTGAGGAAGGAATGAACCTTCCCCATCTGGCAGCCCAAATCAGTCATCCAGCTCCAGAGATGGGTCAGCGATGAAGGGCTTTATTACTCGTGGCACAGATTCCTTACCTCTGGTGGCATAGTAAAATCATGTGGATAGATTTTACAAAATGCTATTGCATGGGGCCCAGTCCTGTAGGTTCTGATTCAATTAGTCAGTGGTGTCACTGGCATCAGAATGGCTTTAAGAGGGCTCCCTTGGGGAGCTGACTATAAAGCCAGGGCTGAGATATTTCGG
The DNA here is from genome assembly GCA_001675575.1 of Neotoma lepida. NCBI lineage: Eukaryota > Metazoa > Chordata > Mammalia > Rodentia > Cricetidae > Neotoma > Neotoma lepida. The sequence continues at coordinate 550,273 of LZPO01017283.1, read as the reverse complement.
TCTGCATCCATACATCCAAAGGCTTAGAATTCCTTCCTATCCTATAGTAGGGAGAATTCACATAAGGAACTTTGGATGAGAAGAAGTCTATATTCCTTGATATTAACTTGAGAGCCAGAACCAATTCTCTGTTGTAACTCTGACAGGAAATAATGTCATCTCCATTGGCATGTGTGCTTCACAGATAAAAAGCCCTTTTCCATGCTAGGGAGATGATTTAGTCAGTAAGGCACTGCTATACAAGTATAAGGACCTGAGTTCAAATTCCCAGGACCAACGGTAATTTGAGTGTGGTAGCATGCATCTGTAATCCCAGTGTTTCTCGATGAGGTGGAACGTGAAGACAAGAGAATCTCTGGGATCTCATGCCAGCTAGCCTGGACTACACAGTGGCAAATACATTGGAGACCCTGGTTCAAATAAGATGGAAACAAAGACTAATATTTGGAGTTTTCCTCTGACACATCCACATGGCTCATGTTTGCCCACACTCCAAACATAAACATTCATACAGACACACACATACACACACACACACACACACACACACACACACACACACACACACACACACACACACACACACACGCACCCACGCACATCATAACACAAAAAAATAAATAGAGCTGGGGTAATGGCTCAGTGTGTAAAATCTCTTGTTCCACAAGCCTGATGGTCTGAGTTCAATCCCTAGAAACTTGCAAAGGTGGAAGGACAGAATCAATTTCAAAAAGTTGTCCTCTCACTTCCACAAATATGCTGTAGCACTTGTGCCTACACACACACACACACACACACACACACACACACACATACACACGGACAGACACACATACAAATAACAAAATTAAAAATAAATAAATAATAAAAAAAACCTTTTTCCCCTACATGAGCTACTCAGCACCCATGCTTTCCCTTTGCAACTTTCTCACACTTGTTCTTTATCCATCTTCCCTGAGAGCGATAAGCTCGGTGGGGAGAAGAAACCTGAAATGTCTCATTCACCAGTGTATCCCCAATAACTAGCACAATGGCAGATGTAAGATTTTTCAAATCCATTTGGCCCCTTACTCACTTTTTTTTCTCTATAATTTCACAAGTTGTAGTTCAATTGGTTATGTAGAACCTATCTGATCTATTCTTAACAATTTAAAAATATTGTTCTTATTTATTTCTAAGAAACAGTTCCAGGATATAGAAAGATGGCCCAGCAAATAACTGTACTTGCCACGAAGCTTAATAACCCAAGTTCAGTCCCTGAGACCCACATTGTGAAAGATAAAAACTGATTCCTGCAAGTTGTCTTCTGACCTTCATACATGCTCATGCACAAGCATGCACACATGTACACACATACATACACACAGGGAAAGGATAGAGAGAGAGAACGAGAACCTTATTCAGCTTTTCTATCATTGTGATAAATCAATGTGACCAAAAGCAACTAGGGAAGAAAAGCATCTATTTTATCTAAAACAGTCCATCATTGAGAGAATTCAAGGTAGGAACTTGAAGAAGAAACCATGGAAGAAGCCTGCTTACTGGCTTGCTCTCAAGCTCATGTTCAGCTAGCCACCTCTCTTACATGGCCCAGCCTCATCTTCCCAGGAATGGTATTGCCCACAGTGGGCTGGCCTCTCCTATACTAATTACCAACATTTTTAAACAGTGCATCACCAGCCACTCCGATGGAGGCAATTCTTCAATTGAGGTTCCCTCTTCCCAGATGTGTCAAGTTGACAACCAAGATTAGCCATCACACTTGGAAACAAACAAATGTAAAATTAAGTTGATAGTTCTAGATTGTAACCCATCATATTACAAAGTATGGGTTAAATCATTGGTGTTTCAACAATTTTTTGAGGTGTTGGGCATTGAATCCAGGGTCTCGGACATACTAGGCAAGAGATCTACCACTGAGCTACATCCTCAGCCTGGTCTGAAAATTTGGAAATGGCCTGCTGCACTGAGTAGATCAGTGTGTTCCCAGGGACAGATTACACAGAATTTAATCACACATCCTAACAAGACTTAGTTCCACGTTCCTATGCTTTGTACCTTTTAGAAAGCATATCCAGCCAGATACTGCACATTTCTTACTACCTACTTCACTGACAGTGTATTTTTCAGTGTTATTTTCTGCAAAGAGCAAAACCAGTAGTTTGAAGTAAACTTAATATTAAGAGGATTCCTCATGACTCTCAAAATTCTTTTAATTGAATATCCAAAGTCTGTGGAAAGGAAATCTAAGCCAGCATACAGTACGGGTATAAATCCTTACATCTGGCCCTTTCTTAGTTCCGAGCTGCCAGCCGAAGGGTTTAGGGAAGGCAATGAGGAAGAAAGTTCAGCATGAGGCTTTAGAGGCCCTGAACAAGAAGGAGCCCAGAATTTTCAGGACCAGATAGGCATGTGACATGTAGTTATCTTCTCTGCAAGCTGAGGGAAAACACACTAAGATTGTTTTCACTTGTTTCTTTGTCTTCACCAGAAACCTAGCCAACATGCAAGTAGAATGGATATGATGTATATATAGCATACTGAAGACTCAATATTGTTAAGATTGTCCAAACTGTGTGACCTTAAAATTCAGTAAAATATTAATAAAAATTACTTCAATGATTTTTATAGATGCTAATAAACTGATTCTAAAATTGTAAGAGTAACACAAATCTTAAAAGGTCTTAAAACAAACCTGAATCATGGTATTGGGGTGAACGCTGAAAGATCAGAGAAGCAGAACAGGCCACAGCCAACCTCACCTTGCCAACTCCTCAGCTGATCTTGTTTCCTCAGACTGCAGGCTTCTGAGTCCTCACCCGAATGGATCTCAGCTCAACTGCTGCTCAAAGCCTAAAAGCTTAAAAAGCATCTAGTTCCTGGTCATCACACCTTATATACCTTTCTGCTTCCTGCCATCACTTCCTGGGATTAAAGACATGTGTCTTTCCCAAGCACCATTTTCTGGCCTCTATGTCTATCTAGTGGCTGTTCCGTTCTCTGAACCCAGGAAAGCTTTATTGGGGTGCACAATATATCAACCACATAAATTTCTAAAGAAATGCACAGGACACTGACTAGACAAATTAGGGGAAAAAAGAACAAAATAGGAGGACTCACACTACTGAATTTTAAGGCAGATAAATTAAAGGATCTAAGAATTGGAGAAAACTATTATTATTCATGAGAAAATTGAAAATAATGTACAAATTAACAGAATTGTCATTCTATTGAGTATCCACTTTACAATAGTCTTCAGAATTATCTGCTGAAAAATAATATGTGCCTAATGCACTACCAATTTATTCTTGTTTTAGAAATACAACCTAGAAAACTCTTGCACATGTCCACAAGGAGAAATTTATAATCATATAAATAGAATTGCATTCATGTTAGCAACAAATAGAGGAATAAGGAAACCAATTCAAACACCTCTCAGTGGTAGATGAGATATCTAAATCATGATAATCACGTGATGGAACATTATGCAACAGTGAACTACATACTTCATCTCTTGTCTACATAGTCTACTTCTGAGCCTAGATAATATCCTCTGAATGCTGGTAATGGGTCACAGGTGGGACAGGATGGAAGAGGAAACAGATCAACAAAACCCAAATCTTGGACCAACTCAGGAAGCAAACTCTAAGGACAACCTCACAGACAATGGCCTGCACATTTTTATTTTCTGGGGTCATCAATGTCTCCAGTCTCTAGAGTTTGAATGGATTACTATAAAATGATTCCAAAAGAAGCTTTTTACATTCAATTTTGTGTATCAAATGCATGAAGTATGGAGTTAGATTAAATCTCTTCTTAGTTCCCTGAGTCTTTTGATCAAAATAGAAAGGGTTCTTTTCTTCTTTGTATTATGTGATACATAATAACATATGTCTTATCCTAGGATTGTCACCAAGTTTTCAATAATAATTTTGCTTTCCATTCAACCCACATAAAAGCTCACTGTTTCAGCCTTTGTAAACACCAGTTCAACTGAGGTCAACAATCTTCTCGAAGGGCTCCAGTATGTTCACATCTTCTAGTTAGTATTGACATCCTTATTCAACAGCACACCTTCCCCTATTTAAAACATTATGACTCTCTTTGATTTATCCTAGCCTTTTTCTCCATGAAAGCTGGAGTTCATCATCAAAAACATTTCAGAGACACTTCCGTTTTCAGTCATCCAGAATTGAAAGACTCTTCTGTTCTCACCTACACAGCCTCCAACAAAATGGTTTCAGAGAAAACAAAGCATATTGCAGGCCAGCTGTAAGTGACATCAGACTGACCCGTAAACCAGTGTGTGCCCATCAGCTTGTAGACTGCCACTTTCTTGTTGTATTTTCACACTGGGAAAGAAACACACAGACAAAACTCTGAGTTCTGGTGTCTCCTCTTACAAAGACGTTAATCTGGGCTGATGAAGTGGCTCAGCAGGTAAAAGCACTTGCTACCAAACCCAAAGTCCTAAGTTCGATCCCTAGAACGCACATGGTGAAAACACAAAACCCAACTCCCCTGATGTGCACACACACTCCATAATGTGCACCTTCCCACACACACACACATAAACACACATACAGACACAAATAAATAAATGAATAAATAAATAAATAAATAAATAAATAAATAAATAAATGTGATTTTAAAGGTGGGGGGAGCTTCAGAGACAGCTCAGCTGTTAAGAACATGGACCATGGACTACTCTTGTAAATGACCCAAGTTCAGCTCCAAGCACCCACATTGGGTAGCTCAGAACTAGCTGTAACTCCACCCCCAGGGGATCTGATATCCTCTTCTGGACTCAGCAGCAACCTGACCTCACGTGTGTGTGTGTGTGTGTGTGTGTGTGTGTGTGTGTGCGCGCGCGCGCGCGCGCGTGTGCACGTGTGCTTGCACACACACACTCGCGCACGCACGCACACGCTTAAAAAATTTTAATCTCAGAAGAAAAACATAAATCTCATAGGATCATGGCTCCAACATTACAATCTCATTTAACCTTAATTACTTCCTCACTCTAAATATAGCCACACTGGAAGTTAGTGCTTCAAATGAGTCACCTGGGGACAGGGGATTCAGCCCATTGGCCCATAGCACGGTGTAGTTTAAGTTATATGTGGTTAAGGGACAGGCTAGTTTTGTTGCCTCTATATTGCCTAGATTCCAAGAGATGGAGAACCTAAAGAATTGAAGAATCAAATCAGCCTTTAAAATCCTGACAAAGATGTATCTGTTCCAGCTGGGAGAAAAGATATATTTTCTTTACTAGTTTGGTAGTCTAACTTGCAGATTTTAACTATTTAGACACATGTCATGTAGGCACTATTGGACTTGTGCTTCAGGTCCCACAAATGTTAGCAGTCTCCACCTTCCTTCACTATGATCCCCAAGGAACAGTTTGCTTCCTTCCAGGAGCAGCCCTTAACTTCTCCAGCTAAACTTCGTGGAATATATATATGCTGAGAAGACAGTGTAATGTGTGTGTTCTAAAGTCCCTTGAAATATATATTTGCTGTATATGACTATGTTTCTAGTTGGATATAGAGCATCCATTGCCCTTTATTTTCAAGTCAGGTATTTGTCAACATTCCAATTGAATATTAGTGTCTGACTCTGTAGGTAACCAACATATACAAGATATGTAAAAACCTTTCTCAGAAAAGTCTTGCTTCTTCCTTCCATTCTCTTCCCTTCAACTTCCCATTCCTGAGAGACAACCATTTTAACACATTTTTAAAATTGTCTTTCCAGCATTTCTTTCTGCATATAGAAGCCAAACATCTACACTCATCCTCATCTCTTACTCTTTCACTGCACAAGGCATCAATACTGCATCTTGTGTCTAGTCACAACAAACAGCCTGAGGCCACTCTGACTCAGTATCTTTCTCAATCCGTTTTCATTGCACATACAACTCCATGATGTAGAGGCAGGTGAGATTACTCAGTAAGCAAAGTACTTGTCTTGCAAGCCTGGAAACCTAAGTTTGATTCCTGGAACCCTCGTAAAGGTAGAAGGAGATAATCCACTCCATGATGCTGTCCTCTGACATCCCCGTGCACACAGAGGAAAACAGGTGTCCCCACACACATAAATCAAACACATATAACAATAAATTTTAAAATGCCATGCTATGAACAGGCCACAGATTGTTTGAACTGATCTCTGTGTCATGTGCATTTGGATCTTTCTCAAACTTTTGCTACTTTAAGTCCCACTACCATCAATAATCTTGTCCCTCTGTGTCTTCATGACTATGCAGGAGTATCTTTTCCATAGATTCCTCGAAGAAGAATTCCTAGAAATTCAAAGAGTGAATGTGTCTATGATTTCATTGGAGGTTATGAAACTCCTATGAGACATAGAGTTTTGCCTGCCTACTTACCACTGTCTCATGGCCCTCATTTCATGTGTGCCTTGCACACAGACCATGCTGGCAAACTGCCAAGTGTTTGTCTGTCTGCGGGTAAGAAATTGTTTTGATGTATTTCAATTTGCCTGTTATTATTTGGTAAACTTGATATACATTCATTTTACTGTACTGTGTATTTTTTCTGTTTTATTTTTACAATATACATGACAAAACCCTTTTCTAGTTTTTCATCTGACCTAGGTATTTTCTCATTGGATTTAAAAAGCCATACAAAAGTTTGGGGAGGCAGGGAATGGTGGTACATATCTATAAATTCAGCATTTGGGGAACTGAAGCAGGAAAACTGCCATGAATTCAAACCAAGCCTTAGCTACATACTGTGTTCAAAGCCAGCCTAAGTTACAAAGCAAGACTTTGTCTCAGAAAAAAGGAAAATAAGAAAGAGAGAGAGAGAGAGAGAGAGAGAGAGAGAGAGAGAGAGAGAGAGA
>LZPO01017283.1:518646-530610 GCA_001675575.1 Neotoma lepida | reverse complement strand
GGTGGTGGTGGTGATGCATACCTGTAATCCAGGCACTGGAAAGATGGAGAAAGGAGGACCAAGAGTTCAAGGTCATCTTCAGCTACAAAGAGAGTTCAAGGTCAGCCTGAGCTGTTTTAAACCCTGTTTATAACAAGAGAAAGAAGGAAAGAAATAAATAACAAGGTGATATTACTCAAGGCAGGACACATTAACAGATGATAGGGGATGCAACTCAGAGTTATTTTCTTTTTTTAAATAATTTGTTTGTATTTTATGTACATTGGTGTTTTGCCTGCATGTATGTCTGTGTGAGGTTGTTGGATCCCCTGGAACAGGAATTACAGACAGTGAGCTGCCATGTGGGTGCTGAGAATTGAACCCAGGTCCTCTGGAAGAGCAGGTAGTGCTGTTAATTGCTGAGCCATCTCTCCAGCCCTAGAGCCATTTTCTTACTCTTCTGTATTAAGAATGATGTTTGGACTAGATAGAATAAATCAGACAATGTTAATAATTCCAGGCATGGTGGTGCACGTCTTTCATCCTAGCACTAAGGAGGCAGAGGCAGGTAGATTTCTATGGTTTTGAGGTCAGCCTGGTCTACATAGCAAGTTCCAGCAGGCCATCCAAGGGTACATGGTAAGATGCCTTCTGGAAAAAAAAAAGAATAAACCAAAAGCCTGCTTATAATCCTGGGGCAGAGGTGTGTATCTCTGAGACAACCACAGCCAGCAAAGTAACAATCCATGAGAGGCAAGAAGGTAGTTCAGTTCAACACTAATCAGTAGGTGGTGTTGGTTCAAAGTTCAGGAGTCTGGCACCGAGTAGTTTGTTTTAGGCATATTTAAGCACAGCACAATTCGGTGAAAACTTTCCTAGTGATAATTAATCCCATGTGTACAATAAAGCTTAAGTAAGACATGACTACATCAAAACTCTTTGTAAAGTATGTGTTACATCTTCCATAAAGATAGGTCCTATAGATTGACAAGCTCATGATAAGGGTCTGGGGAGTACCCGGTGTGATCTCGGCCACACAGATAGCACAAAGGACACCAGGCTATTAACCACATCTGCTTCCACCCTTTTGGGTACATAACAGGTTATGCATCCCTTCCTTTGAAGGGATGAGCATGTGTGTTTAACATTCTCTAGTTCCCTTTGTGCATATCTATGAGCACAAGGGCCTTCATGCCTCCCATATAACCCCAGCACTTGGGAAGAGGAGGCATGAGGATCAGGAGTTCAAGATCATCTTTGGTTACATGCCAAGTTGAGGTCAGCCTGTGCTACTTGAGATCTTGTCTCAAACAACAATATGATAGTAGTAGTAATATAGTAATATAATCTGGAGATAAAGAAGGGTGAAAGGAAGACAAGAAGGTAACACATTTTTTAAGTTCTTCATCTTGAACCACTTATCTATCCCAAGACCCTGGAAAAACTCGAACATGAGGTTAGATTTAGTAAGTCTGAAGAACCATGATTTGAGAAGTGCTAAAAGCATAAACAGGCCAGAGGGTCCTCATTCTTAAGAGGGTAAAAGAGTACTCCATCTCCATACATTAATGAGCAATTAGTAGAACAAGGTCCTAGAGTAGGTTATTGAAAGAACTATTTATGAAGACCAAAAGACTGAAGTGTTTGTAAGAGTCAAAGATTCACTTGGGATGAGTAACATCTGGCCATTTGATTTGCATTACTGGCAGAGCCATCTAAGTGGGATATCTAAGAATGTGGTAGCCAGCAAGAAGCTGAAAATTAGCAAGTCATTAACAAAGCCGGTAAAGATGTCCTTAGGGACAGACTGAGTGAGTTGAGCTGATTTTTAGTGATTGAACATCCTTACCTCCTAAGATCTCATTGCTAAATCAAGCAAACCTAGGCAAAAGTCCTAGTGGCTTCCTAAAGTTTTATCTCTGACTATTCAATATATTGATCATAGATTTAGAAGAGATAATTGATATTGAGCTCATCAAATATGGATGGAATGGGTAAATTAAGTAACACACAAAGGTGTCATAATCTATTATAGAGCCAAAGAAGCTTCAAGTAGATTTTCAGTTATTTCATCGCATTATCACTACTCATTAATTTTGCATTCCTCCTACTGGAAGAGTCCATCTTAGTACACTGCACTAAGTTCTCAATGAACGGCTCATGAGTGGACAAATTAGTGAATCAGTAACTAAATTAAGGATAGACAGAGTAGAAAAAGGTGAGGTTAGGAATGGAAACTGACAGTTAACTGCCAAAATATGCCCCTCCTTTCTTGCATAGAAATGAAGCTGTGGCCAGACACGTACAGGTTCAACTATATTTCCCAGCCTCTTTTGCAGTTAGGAATGATCATGTGACTGAATTCTCACCCACTAAATGTTGACACACACGATAAATTTTACTTTGACATTACAAGATATCTCAATAACTCTTTGGTATTCTCTTTCTTTTTCCACAATGGCTGAAACTGGCACAAATTTGCCAGTGGCCCAGAATCAAGGATGCAGATGAAGATAATTCCCTGGGAGGAAGATTGAACTATACATTGGAAGTGGTCTAGATGACCATGTAGAACCAATAACCTCTCTGATAACCTCGAATAGTCTCACCAAAATGCTTTTATGAAATATGATCCACTTTTGTGGAGGGTTTCTTAATTATATTTGCTTAATCTTCATTTTAACATGAGGTTTGTGTTGGTTAGTTCTTTGTCAACTTGACACGAGGTAGGGTCACCTAGGAAGAGGGAATCTCAACTGAACAGAATGCTTCCATCAGATTGGCCTGAAGGCATATCTGTGGGGCCTTTTCTTGACTAATGCTTGATGGAGAAAGGCCCAGCCTACTGTGGGTGGTACCACCCCTAGGCAGGTAGTCCTGTGTTATAAAAGAAAGCATACTGAGCAAGCCGTGAGGGGCAAGCCAGTAAGCAGCACTCCTCCATGAGTTCCTGCCATAGCTCCCACTTGAGTGCCTGCCCTGACTTCCCTCAATGGTGGACTGTGATACTAAAGTGTAAGCCAAATAAACCCTTCCCTCCCCCAGTTGCTTTTGATCACTACTTTTTAATCACAGCAACAAGGTTCAAGATGAGGTTTCCCAGCCAAAAAGCAGTGAACCAGAGACCAATGGTGCGGAGTATCTTGTGCAAGAAAAACCCAGTGGCTACACACATACAGAATAGGACAAACTAATTTAACAGCCCTACACGTAGAAAAATCAAAAGGTTTTGATCAACTAGAAAACAAGCATAATTCAATAGTGTTTGGTTGGCTATGGGTGGGGGACAGTGACCACAGTTCTAAAAAGTGTGCCATACACAGTGAGAGCAGGAGTGGAGGGACTCAAGCCTTTCTGCCCTAGTCACACTATGGCTGGTGACCTTCATTTTAGTGCAAATGCGTGCTTCTTCCATGGGACTTCTGACATGACACCACTTCTGAGAATTTGATTATACCTCAGTAGTCCATAGATGCTAATAAACTCAGTTTGCATTGTTTTTCCCCCAATTATTTTTTTTAATTTGGGGGCTTGCCTATAATTCTCATGTGGATTGCATGTAGGTCAGGCAGTCTAGATTCCTCTAACTAAGGACAATCAGAGAAGATAAATCAGCATGGTGAACAAATGTAATATTCTGTCCCAGAAGGAGTATTTGTTGGACTTAGTAGGAAGAGAATAGCTTGCCATGGTGAAGACAAACCTTGGGGGACAAAATAGCAGATGGCTTCAAATATTTGTGGCTGCCTCATGAAGAAGAAGAATGGGATATATTTTAAATAGGTCTGAAAGTCCTGAATTGAAATAGCATGGAAAAACAGCAGTGCTTGACATAACCTCGGTGATTAAACACCTAGATTTTATAAAGTAAGAAGAAAAGATGCTGGGTTTTTTAATTTACAGAGGAAGTCTTCCCTTTAGGAAGGGATTCGCCTCGTGGTTAGTTTAATAGCAATTTGCTCTATGCATTTAATATTTTTGACTTGTAAAATGAGCTTGCAGGACTAGACTGAATCACAATCAACAAGAATAATATGCAATGAGTTTAATAAAGGAACTATTGAGAAAAATAGGGGAAGCCACAGGGCAATTACAAGGAGTACCTAGTAGCAACAGGGAAGTGAAGGGCCAAGGGGAAGGAAGTTACTGGAACCTGCAGACTGGGAGGGCTCAGAGCAGAACGAAATGCACTGTGCAGCTTATAGCAGCCTCACTGGAAGAAGCTGGAGGCTGACAATCTTCTGGGTTCAGGGCTTGTTTCTCTTTGGCTAAGCTCAACCAGGAAGCAGAGGGCAGGAAGTACTACCAACGAATCTGGCAGGTCAGCCCTTGTGCCCTAAAGCAGAGTAGAAGGGCTGGAGAGTCACCTCTGAAAAGAGACAGAAGCCACCATGGAACTGTAAGATGAATCTCTTTTCTACTTTGTGTGTCGAACATCATTGTCACACACCACTGCATTTTGTTAGGGTGAGCAACGCTGAAGAGACCTCAGCATAGGGGCTGGAAAGATTCCCAGCACCTGTGTCAGATGGCTCACAGCCACTTGTCACTGCACCTTCAGGGGATCTAACAACTCCCTCTGGCCATCCTGGTCTACACCTGTCTCTTATACACATCTAGATGTGTATAAGAGACAGCACACACACACACACACACATAGACACACACACAGGCATAATTTTAAAAAATTAAGCCGGGCGGTGGTGGCAGCGCACGCCTTTAATCCCAGCACTCGGGAGGCAGAGGCAGGCAGGTCTCTGTGAGTTCGAGGCCAGCCTGGGCTACCGAGTGAGTCCCAGGAAAGGCGCCAAAGCTACACAGAGAAACCCTGTCTCGAAAAATAACAAAACAAAAAAAAAATTAAGATAAATTCTCCAAAAAGAAAAACGAAATCTCAGTGCACCCTCCAAAACAAAGGATTTGGAGTAGTCTAAAATAAAAATAAACAAACAAACAAACAAATAAATAAATATAACAGCCATACTGTGGGTAAGGCTGGTGGTTTTTTCAGTTCCTTCCCTGAGTATGGATGAAAGATCTCTTCAATTTTGTACACATTTTTTAGACCATACAGTATGCTTCTGCTCTGTGGTAAAGCTTCTGGAAACTAAGGAAAGCAAGTCTTGCTTCTGAAAGAATGCCTACAACAGGAAGATGCAGGCCTTACTTTCTAGAAGTCTCAAATGATCAAGACAAAAGCTTGAGTAGATCAGAATCTTTAGAAAAGAAATGTGGGTGTATAAATTTAGAGCAGTGAGGGAGAAAAGGATCAGCTAGAGTAATACTGTTGAGCCTAGATATCACATCTGGACTCTGAATTAGACAAATGTTCCTCCGCCATCCTCATGTGTGCAAAAAGAAGAAAACATCTTGCTGGTGATTCTTATTTCAGCATGACTCCTCTCCACCAACGTTCTTGCTTGGTGACAGGGCATGATTTTTCCAGGAAGGCCTTGGGTACCCTCACACATTTTCTGCTGCAACCGCTCCCACCCACAAAGCAGCGTTTCTCCTTTTTTACAGCAGTCCTCACTTTGTATGGTAATTATTTAACAAGTCTGACTCCCTAGTGGGACAGGCATCCCTGAGAGGAAGGATCATGCTTAATTCATCTTTGCATCCTATAGTCTCAGGAGCACCTTTCCCAGAGAACACTCCCAATGAGGACTTGTCAAATAAATTAATAATAAAGCAACTTTGCCTTCTGTCTTTTCTCCCTGGGGGAATACGCATTCTAGTACAGAGCATCACCCCTCCTGCCCATTCTCAAGAGTGAAGCTAATGGGTATAGAATTCTCAAAGAACAGATAAATAAATAATTAAAAATACAGAGGGTGAAGCTAATGGTTTAAGTTTGGGGAGGTTTGGATTTTTTTTTCTATTTTATTTTCTAAGCTTTATTATAAAGAGCTTGCAAATAAAAAACACCATGCATCAAAATTATCAAACCCAAAGTCTATACATCTCAGTGAACTTCTAGACAGTTAGGATGCAGGTAATGGACACAAGTCATGAAAGAGGACATGAGGTAAAAGTTTTTCTAGTTTTAACTCTATCATGGATTTTTCTGGTTTTTAATGGTGTGTGTGTGTGTGTGTGTGTGTGTGTGTGTGTTCAATAATGAAACTATAAAATCCATCGTGAAGCTCCACAGCTTCAGAATGACTATTCTAAATGTATTTTATCTTATTTTATCTTATCTTATTTTATTTTATTTTATTTGAGACAGAGTATCACATATCCTAGGCTGACCTCAAACTTGCTATATAACCATACATGAGTTTGAACTCTTAATCCTCCTGCCTCCACCTCACGAGTACTGGGATTATAGGAATGTGCCACTACAACCACTCTGGCCTAGGGTTTCTTTTTAACTATTTGGTTTTGGGTTTTATTTTTAGTATTTTGTTTTGGTGCTTTTGGTACTCTGATGCTGTCATTGTCTTGGTTTGAGTTTCTTGTTTGTTTGTTTGGTTGGTTGTTTTGTTGAGACAAGGTCTCATATAGGCTGGCCTTGAACTTGGTATGTAGCAAAGAATGACCTCAGTATTCTGATCCTTCTGCTTCTATCTCCCAAGTGCTGGGATTATAGAAGTGTTACATTATGCCCTTCTCAGTATCCTTTCTCTTCATTTGCACATGGCGTACAAGGAACTGTTAAGATGTTTTCAATTAAAGCACAAAGACATGGAGCCACCACACTTTTAAAGGCCAGGTAATAGCTATTGTAGCTTTTACAAGACATATGCTAGAATTGACACAGAATGCAATGGAATCTGCACTTTGTTGAAAACAAAGTCAAAATAAGCACAGCCAATATGTAAACATGTGGAGAATGATTTATTACCTGGAGCAGGCAAGGATAACAGGGGAGTCATTTCAAAGCAATGCCCTCCTTGAACAAAGGAGGCACAGGGGTTTTTATTCAGTGTGCCTATACATATTCATAGAGGATGGCCCACTCCTGAGCAACTTCAGTCCAAGGTCGTGGACATTAAAGTGATGGACAGAAGTGCTACTGGGCATGCTCAATTTACACCATAAAGTTTTAGCTGAAAACAAAGGAAAGAATGCTTTGAAAGTACATTAGCAACAGAGTCTGTACCAGAAGATACCTGCCTAACTTTGTGGCTAATGAAATGGAACACACAAACCAGAAGTTTAAAGTGTGTAATACTACTGGTGTGCATTAAGTACTGAGGGAGTAAACCAGCTAAGTCTCAATTCAAAAAATGCAGTTAACTGGACTACCAAACTTGCTAATGATTGTGAAATAATAACTTGGCTGACCTAGTCTAGGTCTCTTGGTAAGCTGGCAAACAGGCTGGGCTGAGTTCAGTTCTCTCTGTGTCTGCCTTCTGTTTGAATTCACAAACTGATGGCTCAAGAAAAGGATTTTCTTTGCTTTTTCCAGCTTCTCATCATCACCAGGAACCCTGGCATTCTGTAGATTACAATAGACGGGCTCCCATCTCTGCCTCTGGTATTGCATGGCTCCTTCCTATGTACCCCTGTTTCTGTGCCGCCTTCTCTTCTAGGGACACCATTCATATCACATTAAGGATACATACTACTCTAGCATGACTTCTTTTCTTCTAGGGACAACATTCATATTACATTAAGGATACATACTATTCTAGCATGACTTGTCTCAGCTAATTACATCTGCAATGACTCAGCTCCCAAATAAGGTCACATACTAAGACAACGGAAGTTAGGACTTTACTATATATTTTTAAGAGACACAATTCAACCCATGACCACCCCTTCACATCACTAAGCACCTTAGATAGGCCCATACACACCTAACCATCAATGGACTGAAGACAAAACCCTTTTTGGATGTAATACTCTGTGGAGAATGGTCGGAGAATGGGAGAGCACTGGAACTAGATTTGTGCCTTTTGCATAGTGGAGGTCAGTTCTGGGAGGGAGAAGGGAATGAGAAAAGGGGGGGACCAGAAATAACAGGGCAATTCAATTTTATCTACAAGAAAAGAAACATTAAAGAACTATGCAAATTATTTCTATTTTTTGATTCCAAGTGGCTTGTACATGGTGGTGCATACCTGTAATGCTAGCACTCATGCAGGAAGAGCAGGAGTTCAAGGTCATTTGGAGTTAAACATCAGGTTCAAGGCCAGCCTTGGCTCTATGACACCCAACCTCCAGTAATTTTATTTAAGGTGACCATTGTTGTTGACTCATATGGAACTGGTTGTAAATAAGAAAGAGATTACCTTCCCCTCCCTCCACTGTAGTTAATCTCACAACAGGTATTTTTCTAGCTTGGGTTAGGATGGACAACATTGAGTCCTGGCAACACTGTCACCTAGCAGACATTAACCATCTATAAGATTATCCTATGACATTCAGAGGAACACATTTTCAGAAGCTTGAGTGGAGATGAGCACATCCTCATCTCTCTTTTTCTCATGCTTCTGAGCCTAGCTTAACAGTAATTCTTATACCTGGGCATATATCAGGCTTTGTCGGAACACAGGTCCCTGGGCCCTCCCACCACTGTTTCTGATCAATGGGTCTGCAGCCAGGTCCAAGAACTCCCATTTCTTTCTTTAATGTTTTTATTAGCACATAGTAACCATACATTATAATAGGTTTCACCATGACATTTTCATAAAAGTATATCATGTATTTCAGTCATATTCACCCCATCATTCCCCTCTCTTATCCCTCTCGCATTGATCCACTTCTTCTTCACAACTAGTCCCTCCTGTGCTTTTGTGTCTATTTTGTGTGTGTATGTGACCCGGTGAGTTGCAGTAGGGTTGCTTAAAGGAGCATGGGTGAGGGGTTATTCAGAAGAACAGGGCACCTTACCAGCGGCTACACCACTGAAAAAAATGTTGCTCTCACCATTCTCAACTCTTAACTGCTTATAAATCCTCAAGGAGGGGTAGGGCACCATGTGCCCCTCCCACTATGGCAGGATGTTGATAGGCCCAGTCTTAAAAGGTCTTAATCACAGCTGCTCTGAGTGTGAGCTCAAGAATAGAACATCCACGATGTGTCTAGAAGACAGCAATTCACAGGCCTCCTCCCCATCCTTCAGGTTTTATTCTTCCCACCTCCTCTTTAGTGATGCACCCTGAGCCTTGGAGGGGGTGAATTGGATGCCCTATTTAGGGCTGAGCATTCAAAACTCGCTTATTTGCATTGCTTTGACCAGCTCAGAGTCTCAGCCTAAGGAATCTGCATTTCTAACCAATTCTCTGGCGATACTGATGGTGTTGGTCTGGGAACCTCACTTTAAGAACCACTGACTTAATGAAAAATGGAAGGAGCCCCTTATTTGGAACCAATGCTGACTTTAATGTGGATAAAGTCTTAGGTCAATGTAGTCAGTGTAATCCCCCCCCCCCTTTTTTTTCCAGACAGGCTCTCGCTGTGTAGCCAGGCTTGGAACTAGTGCTATCCACCTGCCTCTGCTTCCAAGTGCTAAGATCATAGCCATGGGCCACCACTTCCTGTGATAGAAGACCCCTATATAATCATTTTAAGAAGAGAAAATAGTGTTGATATATCAGAATGTTAATTAACTTATTTGGCCAAATAGGCCTAAGGAAAAGAAAAAGGCCCAGTAGGTTTAAGAACTTATCAAGTATTGGGGCCTGTAAGATGGTTCAGTGGATAAGTACACTGATGCCAAGCTTCACCACCTGAGTTCAATCCCCAAAAGCTACATGATAAACAGGGAAAATTGAATCCTGTACATCGTCCTCTGACCTCCACATGTACACAGAGCATGAACAAGCACACACAGAGAGACAGAGAGACAGAGAGACAGAGAGACTAAACAAATGAATAAATTTAATAAAAAAATTAAAAGAAAAAGAACATCAGATATTAGTTGACTACTTGGTATCCTTAAAACCACATTGTATGCAAACACCATAAGGAAACCTGCTACTTGGTAATTTTTTAATTAAAAGACAATACCAAGTATTGTGCTTACTGCAAGTACAAAAATATTCCTAGAATGATGTATGTAGCATGCAACATAGTCCATAAAACAATGGCCCATGTCCTGGCCATCTGTTTTGGAAACAAACATAGAAATCCCCAATTTCTTACCTCGTGCCCCAGAGTCCTATCACCTACTACTTACAGTCACTGTTCCCACTTCATCCCACCTGATTCACTGACATTTTCCCTACACACCTGTCACCCAAGAGGTATCCTTCCAACTCTCGCCTGCCAACAACAGTTCCAGATGTGTTTATTTTATAATTTGCTCCTGGTTTCCCAAAACCCTGCATCATTATTCAAATTGCTGCAATATACAGATTTTGATAGTCCTCTCCAAAAAAAAGAGGCATGCTACTCTTACAGACATTGCAAAAAGTCCCATTTCTCAGTTTATATTTTACAGAGTGTGGATTTTCAAAAGCC
This sequence comes from Neotoma lepida, assembly GCA_001675575.1. Taxonomy (NCBI): domain Eukaryota; kingdom Metazoa; phylum Chordata; class Mammalia; order Rodentia; family Cricetidae; genus Neotoma; species Neotoma lepida. The sequence goes on along the minus strand of LZPO01017283.1, from coordinate 520,218 downwards.
TTGGATGGATAAGCCATCTTCAGAAAGTTATCATTTGGGTTTTCATTGCAACCCAAAAGTGTGCTTTGAAGATGCCATATAAGAAAAACCTGGGACTGGTGAGATGGCTCAGCAGACAAAGGCACTTTCTGTACAAGCCTTATGACCTAAATTCAATCCCCAAAACCCATGTAAAGGTGGAAAACTGAGTCCACAGAGTTGCCCTCTGATCTCCACAAGGGTGTCATGCCATGCATGTACACACACACACACACACACACACACACACACACACACACACACACACCATACACACATACAAGAATAATAAATAAAACAATTTTTAAAAGAAAATAAGATCTAAATGCCACAGCCATTTATTTGCCTTTTAAAATGTCATCTTCATCAAGTTAATTTATTAAATTTTTCCTGAAGCTCTCCATGGGAAGCAAAGGCAAAACTATTATTGTTGAATAGAAGCTATGGTTGCTTTCCCCAGCCACCCACCCTCTTCATAGCATCTAAAGCAACTACAACTCCTGGCAATTGAGGCACCATGAGGGAGGAATCTGAGTAATCAATGATAATTTTCAAAGGTTGCTCAGCTTCAATAAAATACAACTCCACCCAAGAAGTACTTTTGTTGGTGTCTTGTTTTATTGTGTGTGTGTGTCTCTGTGGGTGTGTCTGTGTGTGTGTGTCTGTGTGTGTGTGTCTGTGTGTGTGTGTGTGTGTGTGTGTGTGTATGAAAGAGAGAGGGGGAACAGAGGGAGGAAGGGAGGGAGGGAGGGACGGAAGGAGGGAGAGATATAAGAAATAGAGTAACAATCCAGTGTAATCTCAATTGCCTGGAAGTTGTTGTAACTAATGCAGTTTTCTATTCCAAGAAAGACTTAAGCAGGATATTTTTTCCTTCCTATATTTTCAATGTTATTGCTAGCACATGGTTGGAGAGCATTTCAGAGACTGGCTTGTTCATCTTTATTCCAACTCGCCTGTGTGCCTTCCTGGATTCCAGAGACAGCAACAAATTGTTTTCCAGACTCCTTTACTACTAGGGCTGTGAGTGAGATCCACAGTCTATGTAACAGATATATTAATCTAACACTTGAATTTGGGACCAAGATATGTAGATATGTAGAAAGAAAGAGAGATATAAAAAGAAAATCCATTTCATGAGTGTGAATTCTAGCCAAGGTGGAGTTCCAATGGCAGCAGTAGAAGTGGCTTCCCAATATAGCAGAGGTGGTTTCTCTGTCACAGCAGAGGTAATGTGCTGGCTCCAAGTTGCAAGACCCAAACTCAATGCTCAAAAATCAGCTGTACTTCTGTATGCTAACAATGAACAGTTCAAAGGCAAAATAAGGAAAGCAAACACATTTATAATAGAATCAAAAAGAGTGCTTAGGGGTAAACTTAAGGACGTAAAAGACTTGTATACTGGAAGTGATAAAACACTGCTACAAGAAATCAAAGAATATACAAGTGGAAGACATCCCATGTTGTTGGTTATAACAATGTTGCTGAAATTTGAGCTTCAGAGGTGGTTTAGTCAATAATGTTTCCCTTGCAAGTTTAAGAATCTGAGGGTTT
>LZPO01017283.1:481694-518456 GCA_001675575.1 Neotoma lepida | reverse complement strand
GTGTGGTGACTTTGTAATCCCAGCACCAGGGTGGAAGAGAGAAGCAGACCCCTGGGGCTTGCTAGCCAGCTCCAGGCCAGTGAGATCTTGCCTAAAAAAACACCATAAAACAAATGACAAAAAAAAATGTTGACCTCTACCCTCCACACACGTGCATACACATGCATAAGTATCTGCATATATCTACCCATACAGATACTGAAATTGTTTAAATGTCCATGCTACCCAATACAATCTACAAATTTAATGCAATACCGTCAAAATCCAATGGTGTTTGTATAGAAATTTTAAAAATGCCAAAATTCAAATGGAATCTCAAAGCACCTTAAATAGATAAAAAATCTCAAGCAGTAATAACAAGTCTGAAGGCTTCATACTTCCTGATTTAAAAAATACATTACAGGGCTGGAGTGATGGCTCAGGATCTAGGAGTACCACTGTTCTTCCAGAGAATGCCATTTGTAATTCCAGTTCCAGGGTATCCTATGCATCCTTCTGGTCTCTGCTGACACTACACACACATCTTGTACTAACATATATGTAAGCAAAACACCCATACACACAGAATAATAAAATTAAAATGAATCTTTTTTAAATAAAAATAAAAACATATTACAATGCAACAGTAATCAAAGGAGTACCATAGTGACATAAGGACAAAGACCACTAGAAGGATAAAAAAGAGCCCAGAAGTAAAATTTTATGTTTCTGACCAGATGATCCTCAACAACTAAATATCCACATATAAAACAAGAAAGAGAAACATTTACCTTGTACCATACACAAAGATTAACCCAAAACACATTCATAATCTTCTTTAAAAATATTTTTTATTATTTTTTTTGAGAATTTCATTCAATTTTGGTCCTGTTCACTCTTCAGTTCTCCCCTAACTCCTTTCAGATCTACCCTTACCTCTTATCTTAATCAGTGTTCTATTGCTGTGAAGAGGCACCATGATCATAGCAACTCTTATAAAGGAAGCATTTAATTGGGGCTTCCTTACAGTTTCAGAAGTTTAGTCCACAGTTGTCATGACAGGAAGCATGGTGGCATTCAGGCAGATATGATGCTGGAGAAGTTGAAAATTCTACATCTGGATCTGCAGGTAACAGGAAAAGAGAGGCACTGGTCTGGCTTGAGCATTTGAAACCCCAAAGCCTACCTCCCATGACACACTTCCTCCAAAAAGGCCACACCTCAACAAGGCCACACCTCCTAATCCCTCTCAATTAGCATCACTCCCTAATGACCAAATATATGGGCCTATGGGGGCCATTCTGATTCAAAACACCACATTCCACTCCCTGTCACCCATGGGCTTGTAGCCATATCCAATTTCAAAAGTCCCCATAGTTTATCACAGTCTCAACCTTGTTTAAAAGTCCAAACTTCAAAGTCTCTTTAGAGACTCGTGGCAGTCTCTTAACTGTTACCCCCTCTAAAATCAAAATCAAAAAGCAGATCACATACTTTCAACATATACAATGACATAGAATATACATTACCATTCCAAAACAGAGAGAAGGGATGATAGTGAGGAAAAACTGGACCAAAGTAAGAATGAAAACCAGCTGGGCAAACTCCAAACTCTGCATCTCCATGTTTGATGTCAAAGTGCTCTGCAGATCTACAACTCCTTTCAGCTTTATTGACTGAAACACGTTTCTCTCTCTTGAGCTGGTACCATTCCCTGTTAGCAGCTCTTCTTGGCAGGTATCCCCTGGCTCTGGAATCTCTAACATCTTGGGGTCTCCAAGGCAATCCAGGCTTTACCTTCACAGCTTTATACAATGGTATCTCTGGCCCACACCTAGTGACACATTTCCTCCAAGGCCACACCTACTCCATACCTCCTAATCCTACTTAAGTAGTACCACTCCCTAATGACCAAGCATTCAAATATATGAGTTTATTGGGGCCATTGCTATTCAAACCACACTTCTCTGTGTCTCGCAACTTTATATCTTCTCTCGTTTTTAATAACCCATTGAATCTAATTTGTGCTGCCCATACAGTCCTGGAGGTGAAGTCATTGACCTACAAGGGGCCACATCATTAGAGAAAACTGACTTTTTCTACATTAATGACCTTAAAGTTAATACTTGAAACTATCAAACTTCCAGAAGACAAATACATAGAAAAAGCTTCATGACATTAGAATGAACAATCATTTTCTTGAGTACAATGCCAAAAGTGTAGACATCAAAAGTAAACAAAGGCAAAGGGACTAAATAAAACCTTAAAACTTGCTGGGCAGTGGTGGCACATGCCTTTGATCCCAGCACCCAGGAGGCAGAGGCAGGTGGATCTTTGTGAGTTTGAGGCCAGCCTGGTCTATAGAGCAAGTTCCAGGACAGATTCCAAAGCTACACAGAGAAACCTTGTCTCAAAAAACAAACAAAAAAATCTAAGCAGACATTTCTCTAAAGAAGATACACAAATAGCCAAAAGCATATGAAAATATGTTCAATGTCACTATCATCAGTAAACTACAAATCAAAGTCACAATGAGGTATCACTTCACATCAATTAAATATATGCCAAGAATATTCCAGAGATGAAGGTACTTACCTCACAAGCCTGATGTCATAGTTTGCTATTGCTGGGGGGGGGGATGAAAAGGTTTATTTATAGCTTAACAGTCTATCATGAAGGGAAAGCAGGGCAGGAAGTCAAGTCAGGAACCTGGAGGCAGGAACTGGAGGAACAGCAGTGGGAGAATGCTGCTTCCTGGCTTGCTATCCTGGCCTGCTTAGGTAACTTTCTTATACAGCCCAGATCTACCTGCCCAAAATGGTACTGCCCACAGTGAGTTGGGCCCTCCTATATCAATTAGAAATCAAGAAAGTTCCCCATAGACATGTCCACAGACCAATCTGATGGAGGCAAATCTTCAGTTGAGGTTCTCTCTTCCCAGATGTATCAATTGACAACAAAGACTAGCCATCACATCTAATGACTTCAGTTAGGTCCCCAGAACCCACTGGGAAGGAGAAATATGATTCCTGAAAGTTATCCCTTGACCTCCAGATGAGTCCACGGCATACAGGTACCTACACATACACATGCATGCACACACGTGTGTGCATATACATACACACACACATACACACAAATAATAATAAATAAAAGAAAATAAATTTAAAATAAGAACTGGTAAAGATATGGACAAGTTGGACCTCTTGGGTACTGTTGGTGGTATTATAAAATGGTACAACTCATGTGGAAACTGGAGCTGTTGTATGATCTAATTTTAATTGTTAAATTGAAAAGAGGATTTCAAGGAGATATTTACACATGTGTGTTCATTTGATTATTCACAGTAGCTAAGAGGTGAAAGCAAACTAAATATCCACCAGCAGAAAAATGGATAAAGAAAATGCAGTATAATCATACAACAGAATATTCCCTTTTTAAAAAATATTTATTTAGTGTGTGTATGTGTGTGTGTGTGTGTGTGTGTGTGTACCAGAATTTATGTGCACCATGTGCATAGAGGTGCTTGCAGAGTCCAGAAGAGGGTATCAAAATCCTTAGAACTGGAGTTACAGGCAGTTGTGAACCACCATACCCAGTGTGAGTGCTGGGAACCACACTCTGGTCCTCTTTGAGAACAGAAAGTGCTCTTAACAGTTGATCAATCTCTCCAGCCCCACAATAGAATATTCTTTAGCCTTTAAAATAAAATAAAAATTTGTCATATATGCAACATGGAGAAATTATAAGGAAATTGCACTAAGTGAAATAATCCAACCGTAAACACAAATGTTTCAGAGTTCCACTTACATCAGGTATTTAACATAATCTAACTTTGTTAGTTAGGGTTCTCAAGAGAAATAGAAACTTATAGAATGAATCTCTATATAGAGAGAAAGGGAGTTATTAAAATGGCGTACAGGCTGTGGTCCAGCTAATCCAACAATGGCTGCCTATGAATGGAAGGTTGAAGAATCCAGTAGTTGTTCAGTCCATGAGGCTAGATGTCCTAGCTGGTCTTCACTACACTCCAGAATCCTGAAGAATAGATTCTAATGCCAGTGAAGGATTGGGCATGCTAGCAAGAGCAAAAGCAAACAGGCATGTCTTCCATGTCCTTTATATAGGTTGCCAGGAGGTGTGGCCCAAATTAAAGGTGGCTCTTCCTACCTCAAAGATCTGAATTAGAAGTGGACTTTCCCACTTCAAATGATTTGATTAGGAAAAAAATCCCTCAAAGGTGTGCATAGCCATTTGTGTTTTAGTTAATTCCAGATATAGTTAAGTTGACGACCAGGAATTGTCATTATACTAACTCACTAAAACAGAAAGTAAAAATAGGCAGAATATATAGAGGCTCTATCGTAAAAATGAAAATGTTCTAGAGCTCTGTTGTACTACCACAGGAATATCGTTAACCATACTGTACTGTACACTGAACGTTTTAAGAGAGTCAACTTATGTTTCTTACCGTGATTTAAAAGTCCATATCAAACAATAATGAAGCTATATTTAATAGTAACCCCAAGGAAATATTCTGTTAAAATAAGATAGAGGGCTGAGGATACAGCCCAGTGACGGAATGTTTGCTTACTATCCCCCAAGACACTGGCCTTGATTCCCAGAAAATGGGGGGAGGGGATGCAAGTAACTATTCTTATAAAATAATTCATATTTAACATTATGGGACTGGAGAGATGGCTGAACCATTAAGAATACAAACTGTTCTTCCAGAGGACCCAAAGTCAGTTCACAGAACCCCTGTCAAACTGCCTGTAACTGCAACTCCAGGAGACCCTCTTCTGGCCCCAGAGGGCACCTACATGCACAAGCACAAAGCCATACACAGAAACAAAATTAGAAATAAAAATAAATCTTAAAAAATACTTAACATGCTTTAGTTCTGACCATTGTAATAAGATATGAATGAGAAATCATCATAAAAGTATTCTTACAAGCTGGTAATGTTACAAACATAAGAAACAAGATAAAATCCATTAACAAATCTTTAAACTGGTTTTTAAGTTCAGTAAAGTAGCTGCAAATGAGATAAATATAGAGAAAACACTAATTTTCCTCCCAAAAGTAACCACATAGAATACATTTGAAAAACAGATTACATTGCCAGGAACAACAAAAATATAAAATACTCATTTAATAAATATACTGAACCTCAATGATAAGTCCTTGCTATTTCATCACAGCATGCTACATTTCTGGCATTAATCAGAACAGTAAATAGGGACTGGCCTAACACTTGAGGGGTGTTAGCATTCTACTTCTTCACATGTATGCCATGTGCCCTCATTTTAAAAAGACTTTTGAAAATGTTGACAAACCATAGCCTCCTTTTCCCAAGCATGTTTCTGAGTGGGGATTCAAGCTACATAAAGGAGAATATAAAGAAGAAAAAAAATAAAACATCCAGGGCATTGACGGACAAAAGGATCTTACCCAAAACAGAAATAATAAAAAGTAAACACCCTTGGAGTATCTGGCCCTTGAGAAGATCTTTCAGACACTGTCTGAGGACATTTGATCACATATCACCATTTTAAATTTAGCAAAATCCTTTCTGGGTCTGGCTAAGTAACTTTCTCCCTCTTGCTTGTTCCTATTTCACAGGTATTTCAAAGCCAATCTCTAGAGGAAGGGCTTGCCAATATTGGCTACTCAAGTCCAAAATGGCCTCCTAAATGAATTTCTCTCCAGCATTGTGTGGCCCATTTATCCCATCACATCTTACAGTTCCTCTTTTACTGAAAAGGAATGGCACCTCTTTATGACTGAGCTATCCTCTGGAAAAGAGAGAGAACAAAGGAGATGGTTTGCTTTCGTGCAGAAGGAAGCCTGCAATGTCCTCCTCTGCTCTGTTAACCCTTTCCCAAGCCCACAATACCACCCTCTAAGTAAGCACAGTTGGCCAGATGTACTGCAACACAGGAAAAGGAGAGTTGCTCAAAAATAAAGTCCTTTCACCAAAAAGCTGTTATTTCAACATTGAAAGAGATCAGACATGTAAACAAGTGCACTTCACATGAAGATTTGCCTGAATGCAACCTGGAATCAGCAGTAAATGAAGACTTGGAAAGTCAAAATGTGACTAGCTAAGTCTCTGAGCTGCTAGTTTTGCATCTCCTTAAAATGGGAGAAGCTCACAAATAAAGACAGATCTCTGTAGCTATTTGCTAAACACCACTGAATTTACTTTTACAAAGGAATGAAATAAGGAGTTGGAGACACAGGCATCAGAAGTTCAAGGTCATCCTCGCTTACATAATGAGTTCCATGCCAGCCTGAAGTATGTGAGACATTGTTACAAAAAAAAAATTTCAAGTTGAAAGTTATAACAAATAAAATTGCTGTTAACATATATTTCTTTTTTATTTTAAAGAATTTTATTATACTGAGTTACATACAGCCATTTTCATACAGGTGTATAGTGTATTTTGAGTATATTCTCCCATCTACACATATTTCTAAGGGATAAATCTTTTTTTTTAATCAGATTACTTTAGGGACTATACGGATAAATTCTGGCAGAGCCACCGAAGCAATTTGCCTGGCTCTCAGAGAGAGATGTGATAAACTTTGACACAGTAAACTAATAAATAAAATCACATTTAAAAATCAGTTCTTATATCTATACATGGAAATTATCCTGCTTGAATTTGAGGTACATTTTTTCAAAGCAATGATATTAAACTGTCAGGGTATGAAGACAGAAAAGAACCCCCGTATTCACCTAGACAAGATGAACTATCAAATAAGATTTTGTTCTAAACAATAAATTCTTTTATGGAAAACATGTAGCCTTTCTGTGATAAGCCTAAACATATCATCTTAGTTTCATAATATTGTTAACTTTAATGTTTAGTCATTTCTCTTTCTTGAAAGGAAATCACTCCTACCTGTCAATTCAATTTGAAATTTCTTAAGTTTTTTTGCTTAGAAATTGCTTGCAAGTAAAGAAATAACTAACAGTAGAAATAATAAAAGAATTCCAAGCTTTGGCAAAGAAGGCATTTATAACTGTTTTTTTTTCAATACAGCTTTCAACATTAATTTCAATCCCAGCTCATCTCAGATATATCCCTTAAGCTCCATCTCATGTCCATGTCTCTAAAATTCTCCATTGTGTACTTCATGACAGTATAGTACTATAGTATAGTACTATAAGAATACAAAAGTAATTTTCTGAACCAATCAGGAACCTCAGGTCTTGGTGAGCATATGTATTTACTTTCATAAATAATATAGTAAACTTGATGTTATTGTGTTGAGTTTTCAGAACTACTGTATCACACTGTTCCAGTGTGAGACTATTCTGATATGACACTGTTCCTGGGGAGACCCAACACAAACACACACACACACACACACACACACACACACACACACACACACCCCTACTCACCCCAGATATGAAAAGAAAGGCAGACAGAAATAACAATACCAATGAAGTCCAACTTGGTAAAGCCATGAATTTATTGGAGTCACTTATAGAAGCATGAGTGAGGAGCTACCCATAGGAGCAGGGATGACTCAGACTCAAAAGCAACTGCTGCACTGAAAACTCACCCCAGAGCTGGTGATGACTCACAGAAGCTCAAACCCTGGAGCCCTCTTCAGGAGTTTCAGGCTCTGCAAGTTGGCAAGTCTCTTCAGGCAGCTCAGTTGCTCTGTGTCTATAGGATAAGTTTTTCCGGTCCTGCCTGGCCCCCTGCAGTCCTGCATTCTCCCGGTTCAGCCTGGCCCCATGGTCCCTCAGTCACTTAAAAATAATCACTCAGAAGCTTAATATTATTTACGAAATGTATGGCCTATGGCTCAGGCTTCTTGCTAGCTAGCTCTTATATCTTAAATGAACCCATTTCTATAAATCTATAGAAATGGCTGTGGCATTACCTGTGTGTTGGCATGTTGCTCCTTGGGTGGCAGGCTGAAGTGTCTTCAGACTCTGTCTTTCTCTTTCCTGTCTCTGTCCTTGGATTTCCCGCCTGCCTCTAAGCTGCCTTGCCATAGGCCAAAGCAGCTTATTTATTAACCAAAGGGAACAACATATATTCACAGCATACAGAAAGACATCCCCCAGCATGTGTCTACTCAGGAGTCCTTATTACTTACATGACCTTAAAGAGGGAGGAACTTGGCATCTGGTAAGTTTCAGAGACTTCTTGAGAATTCTGAGGTGTTTATTTCCTGAGTCTCCTTTAGAACTTCCTGTAGAGAAAACTGCTATACAGCAAGAAGCTAAACAATGACAATTTCACTGCAGCTCTCTGCAATGTGCTTCACTCTTGCCTGGGGCATAGTATTCTTTAGGACTGTATTCCATTCTACAGTGATTTCTATTTCCTTGTCTGATGAACTCCAAGCCAATGAGAGACCCTGTCTCAAAAACCAAGGTGAGGCTATGGAGATGAATCACTGGGTAAAGTACTTGCTGTTAAAGCATGAGGTTGAGAAATTGCATGCCCAGAATGCACATACAGCCAGGCACAGCAGCACACATTTCTAGTCTCTGTGATCTGATGCTAAAATGGATGATGGAGACTGGGGAACCCTTCAAAGCTCAAGGACCAGCTACCCTGGTACACAACAGAAAAACAACAAAGGGATGCTGTCACAAACATGTCAGAAGACAGGGATGAACACCTGAGGTTGTCCTCTAATATCCTCATGAGTGCCATGGCATATAAACACCTGTAGTCACACAAGCACACAAACACACCATACCATACACCACATCATACCACACACCACACCATACCACACACTACACACACACTATACACACTAATCTTTTTTTTTCAATCAGGATACAGACATGCTTCAGAGGAGCTTTGCTACATAGTCAAATGGCCTAGAGAAGACCATGTCTCATGTAGGAATATCTTCTAGGGTTCCACCTATCATGGCCCATCCCGATAGAAAAATATTTACTTCAGGCACCAAGAATTCAGTTGTACCTCTTGATATCTTAATAACATAAAACGGAAATGGAGAGCAGACTGGAGCAGAAGGAACAGACTGCTTCCAGAATAGAAGAATACTTTTCTTTATTATTCAAACTCAGATAATGAGATGACAGAGTTACCTTGTATCAGTAGTGATAATGAGCCGGCCACCATGGTGTACCAGTTAGCATTCCTCAGCTGTTAGCAATGGAAACCAGCTCTGGCTGACTTCAACATAAAGCCACTTACTGAAAACACTACAAGTTAAACTTATTCCTTAGACTCTAATAATTTCCCACTTCTGAATAGTTGAGCAACACTAAGCAACTATCTGAACCTATCTGTATCTCAGTTTCTCATGGGTATGCATCGATTCATTGAATATTAACTCGTAGATTGCTTTTGAGAGTTGTATACAGTAAAGCAAGACAGTCATTCTGCATAATAGTGGTAAGCAGACAGCCCTCCATAAACGGTAGTGTGGGTGGCTCAATAAATCAGTGTACATCATTCCTTGTACAGGGCTATTTTGGGGTAGGTACACACAGGTGAAATGAACAAACTTTGAAACCGTCTAGATGTCACTCATACTCTCCCAACTCACTAGCTGTGTGACTCCCTATCTGCCACTGCTTTATTTCCAAACAGTGTTGTGCACATCACTCAGTTTAAAAGTCCAACAGCCATTGGATGAGTGAGAAATTTCACCTCTCGGGAACCTCAGTAAGAGGTAATGAAGATGAATATGATCAAAATAGACTATGTATGTGAATGAAAATATCACCATGAACCCCATAATGCATAATTAAGACATGTTAATTTTAAAAGGCAGAAACATGGTATTATCAATGAATTAAAAAATGGCCCTGGAGTGTGACTCATTTTGAAAACTCAGCTTAAATCAGTGAACAGCTATATTCAATTAAACCCAAGCTGTTCTTTTTAAAATATAAATGTATGAGCCACAGGGAAATTCATTTCAATTTCACCTGATGATCCTGGAAATACGTGTTTCTATATGCAAATCCTTCTTTTGTTCCCACTCCTCGGTTTCATTATTCCAACGGGTTTCAAATCACTGGTGTCTACCCAGAAAGTGACCTTGACAGGCAGTCTTGAGAGGCATAAGAACAAAAGCACATTATTTAATAAAGCAAATGTCCATGACTATTTCACTTCTACATCTGGAATAAACATAACTGAAAAGTCCTTGCTTTTACAAGTTCTTGAGAATTGGTCATCCTGTAAACAAATGTATTCTTGCTTTAAGGCAATGTTTCTCAACCTGCAGGTCATGACCCCATTGGGAGTCAAACAACCTTTCCACAGGGGTCACATATCAGATATCCTGCACATCAAATATTTACATTACAACTCATAACAGTAGCAAAATTACAGTTATGACGTAGCAATGAAAATAATTTTATTTTGGGGGTCACCACAACACGAGGAACTGTATTAGAGGGCCACAGCATTAGGAAGGTTGAGAACTACTGCTTTAAGATATGGCTGGAAAATATCAGTATAATAAGTTGAAATTCAATGTGGGTTCCTGTCTCCATAGGACCCAACTGAAGCAAGCAATTTTCTACCAATCTAGGCTGCTGTATAAACACAAGCACATGAAAGAACAGCTTGGGACTCTGGTTGCAGCACAATAAAAAAATAAAAGCTTCTCCCTTTCATTTAAAAATCCTTCAATTACCTTTTGCTTTGTTCACTTGTGTTTTGCAGATGTTTCCTTCCTTTTTGATTGTTTTCCATCACACTGATGGAAGAAGAAAGCAACTGAATAATTCATATGTCAGATCTCTACCCTGTTAATGGCATGGCTCTCTTAATTTTTCAGTAAAAGGGTTTGGCTACATTAGGTCTGTGCATGATCATGAGCAAAAATGCGTGTGTGTCTGCTTGCATTTGCACACATGTATGTGCAAGCTGCAGGAGAAGCTCCAGGCTGATTTAAATGGTAATTATTCTTGGGGAAAAGTCTCCTTTGTGGGTTGCACATTCTAGCAGATAAAACAACATAAAAATGAAAATAGAAATTGGGAAGGTTGGCAATCAGAAAATCTGGGCTTTGGGCTGTCATTTCATGGCTAGCTGCTCTGGCGACTGTGGTAGTCAGCTTCTAAGATGATATCCAGTGATCTCTTCCTTCTAGCATTCATTCTCTTGTGTAGTTTCCTCCCATGTTATACCAGTGTAGGTAGGTATGACCAATAACATTGCAAGTATGATGCTGTGTAACATTGAAGCTTCTCTCTCTCTCTCTCTCTCTCTCTCTCTCTCTCTCTCTCTCTCTCTCTCTCTCTCTCTCATCTCTTACATCATTCATTTCCAGGAAGCCCCTTGCCATCCTAGGGGGATATTCAAGCAGACACCTGAGGAGGACCATATGGTGAAGAACAGAGGCTTAAGGCAAATGGTCACTTCAGTAAGCTTGGAAAGAAAATGTCCAGCCTGTCAAGCCTCTGATGGCTGCAATCTTGACTGATATTAGGGTTGCAACCTCTTGAGAGACCTAAAGCCAGAACTACCACCTGAGCAGTGAGCCCCACTGAAAATAGCCCACAGAAACTCTAACATCGTAGTTATTGTTTTAAGTGAATAGATTGTGGAGTAACTCATTACATAGAAACAGGTTACTGATATAGTAACCCAGCACAAATGAGCACTTTATGCTTCATTTCTCAGGTTATTTTCATTCAATCAATAAATATCTACTGCCTAGGGCTGGTGAGATGGCTCAATGACTCAAAAAGAACTTGCTTCAATGCCTGATGACTTGAGTTCAATCTCCGTGACCCACGGGATGGAAGAAGAGAACTAAGTCCCTCAAGCTGTCCTCTGACCTCTGCCTGTCTGTGCACCCACACATACACACATAAATGCACATAAAATAAATAAATAAAATGCAATTTTTACAAACCTATTATGAGAACACTATATGATAAAAAAAATATTTACTGCCTCAAGTGTCAAACATTGTTAAAATGAGAGATTTGGACTAAATGTTACTTCCAGAAACAATAATAGAACCTGAACTTTGCTGAATCAAATACAACCCGAAGTCAATATCATTGATCAGCTAACCCAACAACAATCCACTCGTCCCTTGTTGCTTTCAAATGCAGACACTAGGACACTACTCATTGGCTTGCCCAGTCTCCCTTGCCACCAGTAGTAGCCTTGTAACATCATGTTTCCCTATGAGACAGAAGCAGGAAATTGCTTAAAGGGTTTCCAGGAACAATTTTGCCTTCCTGTTAAAATAGGCCAATGTGGCTGACACCACCTTTCTCTCTTCTTTCTGCTCAATATCTGAGGCTGAAGCTACATGCTGTGGAGATTGGGCTAGGCAATTAAGACACACTAGCCATGATATAACTCAACTACCAAATCAATGCCTGGAGCTTCCTGCCCCCATAGATACTGAACTGTCAAAGCCAATCAGGAGGTTATATTTTCTTTTACTTACGGCTAAACTTGATCCTAATTGGTACACATGCTTTCAAGATAAATGAGGGATAGCTTCTCTTTAATACATTTCCTAAATTCCATGAATTATTGAGACACATTTTTATTACCCTCAATAGTAAAAAGTTTGTTTCCTATGCTTCTGTTACACACATTATATAGATAAATTACCATGTGTTGTTTCAACTCACTGAGAAGCTGGCTCTACAAGTGGGATTGGCTCCTATTGCTATACATATTTATCTCAGAATGTTCTTCAAGACCCCCCCCCATCTGGAGATGGGCTTCCCCTACCCAAGTCTGTCACATGGGGAAAGAAAAGCAAAGAGCCCGCTAGTAAAGGAATTGTGTTGAAAACAGCTAGAAGGTAAGCCATTTCCACCATTGCTTATCCCATGATGTGAAAATGCCTTTAATGGGAATGGAAGCTGGGAGCTCAGCCATGGGAAATTCATCCATGGAGAGAAAACCCAATAGGAAACTCCAGCTGACCGCTTCAACTTCTCCAGTCAATTCCTGCTGGATATTTCATGATGTTGCCTTTGCTTGCTTTCTCAAACAGGCTGCTCCAGTCACATCTGCTGCATGCTGTAAATTCCTGAGCTGGTATTTTGCTATCTTCTGCTTCTATCTATCTGCTACTTGCCATTTATTCTTTTACTTTTTCTTGCTACATGCTTCATAAACCACTCATCCCAAACTGTACAACTATCACAGATCATTCTCTGGACCATACAGGGTAGCTCCTAAGTAGTAGGCAAGATGACAGTAATTTCTGGAGTGTTTGCTATGTGCCAAGCACTGTTCTAAATGCTTTGCAAGTTGAATTCATTTAATCATCACAATAGCTCCCTGGGATACATACTATTATCTCCCCCATTGTGCAGAAGAGGAATGTGGGGCACTGAGACAAAAAGGAAGCTTATAAGGGTTCATAACCTATTAAATTCTAGAGCTGAAATTTAAACCAAGATCATTTGATTTCCATCTCTGCTATTTGCTTTTTAGAAGACTTTATTAGATAAATCATGGGAGAGGGAGAAATCTATGGCTAAAGAAAAGGTGCTATATACACACCATCAAATTTTACATAGCCATAAAGAAAAGTGAAATCGTGGCATGTACAACTTGAAATCATTATATCAAGGAAAATAATCCAGATTCAGAAGGATAAATGCCTCAGGTTTTCTCTTATATGCAGAACCTCAATTTAAAATTAGATATGTATGTGTGTTTATATATGTGGGGGTTCCCAAAACTAGAAAGCCAATCATGANGGGAGGAAGATATCTTAAGGAGGGTGGAAAATATANAAGGCAATGGCTTATAGGCAATAGGAAGGCAGGAAGGGGAAACTAACTGGGAAGGGAGGGAACCATCTGCAGCAGGCAAGGTACAGAGGAGGGAAGTGGGGGAGAAGAATGAATGAGAGGGGCATACAATGGCACATATATGTGAAGATGCTAAGATGAAACTCATTATTTTGTGTGCTAACCTTAAAGTGCTAATAAAAGGAAAATAATCTATCATGCCCCTGAACTGCACAGGATCCTCCATTTTGAATGATTAAGCTCCTTTGAATCATTTGTGTGTAAGTTTCAATTGTCTGGGGCTGGAGAGCTGGCTCAGCAGTTCAAAGTACTCACTGCTTTTACCGAGGACCAAAGTTCCGTTCCCAGCTCCCACACAGGACAGCTTGCAACTACCACTAACTCCAGATCCTGGGGATCCATCGCCTTCTCTGGCCTCTGCAGTCACCTGCACTCATCTAAGTTTTTAAATAAATAAATTGTATATGTAACCATCAAGTAAAAAATAATAGAATAAAATGTCAAGTGAGTTATAATGAGAATGACTAACCATTATTACTATCTCTAGCACATTTTTCGGGTGCCTACTTTATACTACACATTATAATAGTGTGCCTAGGCTGGCTGCAAACACAACCTCCCACCCCTGACTCTTTAGTGTAAAGATTATAGACATGTACCATCACTCCCAGCTTGATATCACTTTTACATACAAAATGTTCAAATATGATTCTTCCTGAGTCAGTTAGGCCTGTTTTGCAAATGGCCACTTGAGCCAGTGGAAACACAAATCCACACTCAGGTGATCCTTGAGGGAATGTATCCAAAGATTTTCCATACACAAAAGAAAAGCTAAATGGCTACAGTGTGTTGAACATTTACTCTTCCAAGCATGCACTTAAAGCTTTGTGGGTGTTGTGTCCTTTCTTCTTCATGTGAGTCTAAGTAGTAAGTCCTAACATTAGCCTTTGATTCCTCCTGCTTCTATACCTGCCTGGAAGGTGATGGAGTGTTGCAAAGGTTGAAAGTAACAGGATAAAAATCTCTCAGAGCTCCAACCCCATCCTCTATCTTCTATGCATATACAATGAGTGAGCTCCTACTCACAAACTAAGAACAGCAGTAGCAGTAGCCACTTGCTCCTGGTCCCTCCTGTCTCCCAAGTGCAAGTATTACAAAGCCTGCACTACTGCATCTCTGTCATGCACCCCAATTCCTACAGGGGAATGCAATGGGGGTCAGGCAGTGCTTGCACATGTCTTACAGGGGCATTAAAGGAGAGGAAATGCAAGCTTGAGAAATGCCAGTCTTTGGTGAGAAGACAGCTAGTAAACTTGTCTCACACGCTCTACCTTTGTTTTGTTTTTTGTGTTTGTTTTTCAAGACAGGGTTTCTCTGTGTAACAGCCCTGGCTCTCCTGGAACTCACTCTGTAGACCAGGCTGGCCTTGAACTCATAGAGATCCACCTTCTTTTGCCTCTCGAGTACTGGGATTAAAGGCGTGCACCACCGCTGCCCCATTGCCCACTGTATTTTCATCACACTCTGGATAGAGAAAATTTCCCCATCTTCTAAGGCTTTGTACTTTTCAAGCAGCCCACAGAGGCTCATTGCTCAGTTAACAAATGATCCAGAAGGTTTGTGTAGGATCATTCTAACTTTCCCAAGCAAACACATAGCAACTGAAATTAGAATTCTATATATTTCTAAGCTTCAACTTCATCATTTTAAAAACGACTGTGTAGTGTTCGGAACTTAGTCTCAAAAACAATTTATTTTGAAGAGACTATGGTACAAAAAAAAAATTAAACTAAATAGTGGTTATCCTTCATACCCTACACATAGATAACCTCGGACAGAACTCAATTATACCACCACATGCTATATATAGTCATAGACATCCTATGTCTGAGCTCTCAATATTCAGTCATTGAATTATTCAATGTGCTTCCCGAGAAGAATAAAGTTATCAGCAGCATCAGTGATGAAACTTGTGAATAAATAAATCGCATATGTCTACGCTTTAGTGATAACTAATAGGTGCTACTAAGAAAGCATCAGAAGACAGATGCAAGTGGTTTATTTCAATCTTTACTCTTTTAGGTCTGTAGCTAATTTACCCTGTTAAGTTCCTTTTCACAGATGAGGAAACCCAGGCGCCAATAAATGAAGTAGATTTCTCAAAGTCATGTAAGCTAGTTTATAACAAGAAATGCATCCATCTCTTTCTCCGTGTGATCACAAAGTGTGTAAACAGGACTCCTGATGAGTCTGTATTAGCATAGTCCTGGGAAACATATACCCTGATAGATTCAAAAAGTGAGAGTGATATCAACTTGAAACCTGGAACCATAAAATAATGACACATTTTTTAAAATAAAATCAGAAGACTTTGGAATGAGAAAAGAAGCTGCAGCATCAGAATCAGTCTCTGCTTTATCCTAACACTGGATAGGTACCTGTATGTGTTGGAGTGGGAGGGGGTTACTAGTCACTTTCAATCATTTATTTCATGCCAGTAATATCCCAAGGAGAAATAAGAGGCAACCATTTAATCTATCTCACATATTCATAAGAGAAAAGAAATTATCATTTATCAGTTAATAGGAATTTCAATCCTTTCAGCTTTTAAACTTGGAGGGAAAAACATAAGAAATAAATCATAATTATGTTTGCATCATAAATATTATACTGTGACAGCCTCATAGTTTGATTCAGATAGCCTCTAACAGTATGCCCAAATTCCAGTGTGGGGGCCAGTCAAATGGCTCAGTGGAAAGCTTAATGACCTGAATTCAGTCCATGGAACCCACGTGGTGGAAGAGAGAAACAATTTAGGCAAGTTATCCTCTGACCTCCACACATTCACACATGTGCATACAAACACACACAAACTCCAGTGGGAGAAAATTCAAACTACCATTACACAAAGGATTCAATTCCTAGGGACACTTGAAAAGATTAGGAAAACCAAAAACATGCCAATCATGTTGACACATTTCCATTTCCAACCCTTGGGAAATATTTGTTTCTTTATGTATTTTTTCATAATTAATATATGTATGTGTGTGTGTCTGTGAAATCTAATATGCATCCAAGTCTCATTAGAGATGATCAGCTTCTACCAGGCTTAAGGATCTATGCTGACTTTAAGACTTAGATTTTTCTCATTGGCATCTTTAGAAGGTAAGAAGAATACACTATAATAAAAGTATTCCAATAATGTTGTAAGCCCTACTTCACAAATCCTACTTCCAAATGAGCCTGTGGAAGGAGACATAGCACCAATACATGATGGCTGGAAACTCTCATTCGACAACTGATGTGCACTAGGTTTCAATTTGGCTGAGGAAAGGCAATTTAAAGATTTCACTGTGAATAATGTATTCATAAGTAGGATGCATAAAACTGCAGTTACCAAGGTCAGCACAGCTTGTAGACTTTGTGTGATTTTCTAGTGCAATGGCAACTGATCCATGCTATGCAAGTCTCCATTTCCCTTATCCATTCACAGCACCCAGAGACGCACAGAAAATGTTATTTCACAGTAGCACTGGAAGCTGAGCAAAGCAATCAATGGCTTGCTACTCTCTGGAAGAAATGTGAGTGGTTATAGGAGAGATGAGATCACCTGAGAAACTGCCAGAAGAAAAACAAGTGGGAGTGGGTGTTGTAACTGACCTTCAATATCCACCCTGCCTAGAAGGGCAGTTTTGAGCCATGCTCACCTTTTATGCAGAAAAACATTCTGAGACACTTAAGGTTGGAGGTACCAGGTATGATATGGATTGTGAACTTGACTGGATCTGGTATCAGCTAAGACACACACCTCTGGGTGGGTCTATGAGGATATTTCCAGGGAGGATTACTGAGGCAGAGGTAGGGAGGTTGGGGTGGGTTCCCAGAGTGAGCTGCACCTTCTGGCAGGCCAGATATGAAGAAGTCTAGATTCCCTTTTCACCTGCCAGTCTTCCATGCCTGCTGGTGAGTGCATCTATTCTGTTGCTTCTACTGCTGCTGCCATCAAAAGCTTTCTTCCTCAGCCTCTCAACATGAACTGAAGCCCAGTGGCTCTGCAGGAATCCTCCCCACCTTCAGCACCATGACAGGACTGCTAAGGCATCCAGCTTTGTGGCCCGAGCATCTATCAGATTCTTGGCCCTCCAGTGCAGACAGCCATTATGAGATTGCCCCTTCTGTACTGTAGAAGCCAACTGAATGCATCCTCCTTATAATATACATTCATTCTACTGTTTCTGTGCCTCTAGAGCTGTAGTTCTCAACCCATGGGTTGAGACCCCTTTGGAGGTCAAAAGTGTCTTTCACAGGGATCACCTAAGACCATCAGAAAACACAGATATTTAAATTATGATTCATAACAATAGCAAAATTACAGTTATGAAGTAGCAATGAAAATAATTTTATGGTTGGGGGTCACCACAACATGAGGAACTGTATTAAACGGTTGCAGCATTAGGAAGGTTGAGAACCACTGCTCTAAACAATCCATCTGGAATCTGGCTAAAGGTTGCATCCATCAACCCACTGCCCCCTGGATAAAATCTGAACCAGAAATTGTGTGTGACCATTCCTAAGTCAGGCTAAATCATTTTCTAGCAAGGATGAATCAACAGGATTGGGGGTGGAGTTACAAAAAGGATCAAGAAAAATATTTTGCAGCTTTAAACATTGATCACATAGCAGTAGTTTTTCAAATGCCCATCTACCAGACATTCTGTTTAGTACTTTACATCCTTACCTAATCTAATTTTCAGAGCCCCGTCTTTAGACAAAATCAAATGACTGGTTGATCGCAAGACTGAGACTCAAATGAAAATTGAGGCTCTGTGCTCCTAATCACAACCCCAGACTGCTTCCCAGGAAATCGGGAAGCTGGGCTTCTCCATTTCCTTGACACACATGCAAATTCTCTCCTCTGGGAACATATTAAAATGCAGATAATAGGACTAGGAGATGACCCAATTAGTAAAATGCAAGCAGCAGGACTTGAGTTCATATCTCCATCACTCATGTAAAAAGCCAGGCATGGTGGCATGTGCCTATAATCTCAGTGTGGGAGGCAGAGTCAGGAGCATCCTTGGGGCTTGCTGTCCAGCCAGTCTAGCCCAATGAGCTTGTTGCTAAAATTCCTTCCCTAGGGGAGACACAAATAATGTCTACTTCTTCCTTAGGGCTCAACAACAAACCCCAAGACATGATTCCACCAAAGTTCATTCTGGGGAGCTGATGAGTTTCTTAGGGTTACTTATACAGCACAGATGAGGAGTTGTGGCAGGAGCAGAGGTGACCCTGAAAGAGCCGCACTGGAAGATCTGCACCCAGCATGGATGAAGTCTACATAGATAGAATCCCTTCCCCTAGTCCTTCCCCACTTACATATTCTAGCCCCTCTCAAGACAACGTTCAGTTAGAGCAGACTTGTATATAACTGGGTGGGAGGGGTGGCTGGATACTCCAATGAGGGTGCCTTGACCCTCCCCACCTCTTGTTACATGAAGACTCTAAAGTCAACAAGTACAGCTGTGATGGTCCTTTGAAAGCAGGCACAGCTGATCTGATGAAGATGATGACAGTCTGGTTTGGAGGATAGTACTATATAAGAAAGCTCTGGGTTCAGTGAGAGAGCCCATCTTAAAAAAGAAGGTAAGGAGAGATCGAGAAAGGCATCAGATGTCAACCTGGGCTACACAAGAATGCTCACACACCTAGACCTCCCCTTCCTGCATATATGCTCAGGTGGAACCTGAAAATGTATGTTTCTAAGAAGCTCCCGGGTGCTGTCGATCCTCAGAGAACAGTTTGAGTAGCAATGGCTAAGGAAATATGCAACTGTGGCTCTCAAAAAGTACATAAGAAAATGTAAAGTCTATGTGGTGAGAAGTAGAAAAACAATAGCACAGAACACTGGAATGAGAATGAAGCCCACTGGCAAGAAGGCAAGGGTGATGAGGGAACTGGAAATGACTGCAAAGTGCTGAAGCAAACCAAAGAGTGGCATCTGCCCAAGAGAACAAACAAGTGAAAAATGGATAAAGATGAGCTTGCACAGCGCTCCAAAACTAATCGAGAAAAAGAAAAAAGGGGTAGAAATCATAGAGAAGGAAGATATGGCTCCGGGCACCAAGATACTTACAAAAATGGATACTGGCAAGCAGGAACTAGGATGACTAGGACAAATACTAAGCTTGAAGATACACTAGAAGAAAACATTCCTGCATGTAAGTTGTTGACATAATACTGGGGCTGAACAATAATAATAACAATTATTTTTGTGAAAATAGTTCACTTTCATCTATATAGTGATGTAAGCACTATGCATAGTGTATGCTTACATCACTATGTAGATGACCTTGAACCTCTGACCCTTCTGCCTCCACCTCTTGAATGCTGAGATTCTCTCTTTCCATCATATGAGTCCCAAGGATCAAACTCAGCTCTTCATGCTTGGTGGCAAACACCCTTACTGTCTTCCTGATCCCACAAAAAGAAAGAAATTGTACATTTATAGGTGTGTTGATCAACTATTAAGTGGCTACTATATTTTGCTTCCATGAGCCTGGAGGCAGCATGGAACTGGGCAACAAATAACCCTTCACCCATCTTACTGTTTTTATTGATTCTCCTCCATGTGGGCATCACCATTCACGCTTTATAATACTCAGACTATCCTGCAAGAATGTCCAACCCATAGCCCTCAGGCCACATGCAGCTGAGGAGAGCTATGAATGCAGACCAATGCAGAATCATAAACTTGCATAAAACATTATGTAAAATTTTAAGTTTGGGGAGAGGTGGGGTACTCAATTATACATTCTCAGAGGTGAACTTTGTAGATAACAAAATGGTGTCTTAATGGTCAAAAAGTTGGAAAGCCCTACTCAGGCATAATTCCTGTTTCTTGTCTCCCTATCTTATTTGTTAACTCCTACGTAGTTAGTTTTCCCTTATTAAAGTAAATACCCACAGCAATCAACTTATAAAGATAAAAGGTTAATTTAGAATTCCAGTTTTGGAAGTATCTATCACCCATAGTTATCTGGCCCTACTGTGAGGCAGCACATTATGGTGGGAGTATCTGGCAGAGCAAAACCATTCACTTCATGGCTGAGAACTAGAAGATGAGAGGATGGATCTGGGGTCCTATTATCTCCTTCAAACACATGCCCAGTGACTTAAAATCTCTCACTAGGTTCCATCTCTTAAAGGTCCCACCATTTCCATTAGTATCATCCTGGGGAGCAAGCCTTTACCACCTGAACCTTTGGCAGACCCTTAAAGTCCAAAGTATAGCAGGCAACTCCTGATCAAAGCAATGGCTTTGGAATCAAAGCACATATCACAATTCATTACATATAGAAAGCTCTTAATAATTTTGTTGAATGAAGTTTGGGTAAATCACTGAATCCTGGTTCCTGCTCTGCCATTGATCTTAGACAAATCACACAACCAATCTAAGCCTTTAGTTATTTCCATCTATAATACAAGAGAACTCAATTCAGTGTTCTCTGACTTCAGGCTATTATGTGAATCTAGACAAATAAAATTGTTCCTGCTATCCAATATTGTGTGTGTGCATATGTGCGCATCTGTGTGCTAATGCACATATGTGTGTGGAGGCCAGAGGACAGTCTCTGGTGTCATTCCTCAGGTGCTATCCGCCTTGTATTTTGAGAAAAGTTCTCCCCCCGGCCTGGGGCATGCCAAGTAGCCTAGGCTAGCTGAGCAGGGAACCCTGGGGATCTGCCTGTCTCCACCTTCCCAGCACTGAGCTCACAAGCACACAGCTTTTTCACGTGGTCTAGGAACTGAATTCAGGTCCTCGTGCTTGCAAAGCAAGCACTCTACCAATCAAGTTGTCTCCCTAGTCCCTCTCCAATATCTTAAGCTTGGTTAAGGTAGCATAAAGCTGGCCAAGCTATTATGGAAGCAGCCAAATCTGGAATCACACCACATACATCTATGGTATTTCCTAAAATATTAGCTTGTAACAGCTCTTTGGAGATCAAGTAAAATTTTGATGTATGATATATCCTCATTGCCTAGCCCATTGTCTGAACCTGTGCTGTCCAATATGGTGCCCTGTGGGGAGGCTACCCACCACCCCCACAGTTCCCCAGAGTTTTCCTGAGTGAGAGTGGCAGGAAATATTAGTTAGAGGGATTTAGAGTGTAGAGATAAAGATAGAAAATACAGGATAGCCTCGAGAGGGCCTGGAACCTATTCCGACGGGCCCAACTGTTCCTGCCCTAGGGTATTTAAAGGAATGCCAAGGGGAGGAGCAAAAGACCTCTCCCCAGCGCAGCCAAGTGCAGACCATCTCAGACACCTGCACTCAGGCCTGTGGTCCAATCATCCTCTCTATGCAGACCTGCTGGGTAAAGACACTATGAACCTGAAAATGGGCTCCCACAGTGCCCACTGTGTATGTAGCTAATTGGGCTCTTAAAATATCCCTTACCCAAGATGAGATTTGTTCTAATTTTCTTTCTGTTGCTGTGATAAAAGCACTCTGACCAAAAGCAACCTGGGGAGAAAACAGTTTCCTTGGCTTATACTTCCATATTATAGCCCATCATTGAAGCAAGTCAGGACAAGAACTTGAAGCAGAAACCACAGAGGAACACTGCTTACTGACTTTCTCTTAGGCTCATCCTTAGCTAGCTTTCTTTTACATCCCAGAAGCATTGCCTAGGGGATAATGCCACCCAAAGGGGGCTGGGCCCTCCTACATCATTTAACTATCAAGACAAACCCCCACAGACATACCCACAGTCCAATCTTATCTGGATAATTCTTTAATTGAGAGACACTTCTTAGTTGACCCTAGGCTAGATCAAGTTGACAAAGCAAACTAGGACAAGATGTGAATTAACTAGAAAAAACACACTAATTCTGAAATTTTACTATAAAAAAGAGTGCAAAATGTCTCAATAATTGTGTTTTATTGAAAAGGTTATACTTTGGGCATGTTGGTCTAAATAGAACAGACCATAAATTAAATGTTGACTATTTCTTGCTACTCAAAGTAGATCATGAAAATTGAATGAGCTTGGCTGAATCTCCTCTGGACAGTGCCATTCTAGGAGCTACACGGGATACAAAGATGAATGTCTCCATCTTTGACCTTTTAAGACTATTTGAGTATAGTGAAGGGAGAAAGGAGGAGAGGGAATAAACTGAGTCAGAAGAGTAACGAGACCAAGTGCTATGGGAGGGAAGCAGAGGGGAGAATCATATTGACTGGGCTTTGAGGAGTGGGGGCATGGACACAGGAAACTACTCTGCTGTGTTTTCTCTTGGTTTTTCTCACAGGGAGAGATGGTCAAATTATCACAATAGGCTTTGTGCGAACCAAAACAGAAGAGCTGAGGAAAGCCAAGCCAAACCTGGTCTCAAAGATATTATTGTCCCTGAAACACTCTGAGAACAAGAGAAAATATTTTTTTATTTCCCTGCCTGTGGTGTTAAAATCTATCCAGGGACAGGTTGATATAAATTCCCCAAAATAAAGTGTTATGGCTTGCCTCTCCCCATACCCCTCTAAAAAGACAGCTTGTTCACAGAGCAATCTCTTGAATTGGCTAAATGGTGGTTCAAATAAACATTTTGAGAGATAGCTCCCCCCAGGTGCTTATAAATTCCACCAGTCCCTTAATGAGAATATCATTGAGGTTTCACAGCAACTGGAGGGAAAATGAAAACCAAGATATGTGGCCGAATAGAGTTTAATAGACACTTACTTTGTGATTCCAGCTTCACCATCATCTTGTGAAAGCAAGAGATGCTTCAAGGCAGGGAACTGAATTCTATCTTTAGCAATTCAATATCTAACACTACCCCCCCTCACTGAAAGAACTCTCCTTTTGTTGAAGAAGGCGAGAGGCCCAGGTACAGACTGTATGTTCCAGCCTCTGCTACAGATGGGATGGATTGACCTCATGACCCAGCTCAAACCAATGAAGCATAGCTAGAAGTCATTTTCAGGGCTTCTTTATTTTTTTAAATTGAAAATCAATTCTTACCTTAGACAATGCATCCTGACCACATTTTCTCCTCCTTCCACTCCTCCCAGCTCCTCTCATCTTCCCACGCCCCCAAATCCACTCCTCCTATCTCTCCATTCAGAAAAGAGCAGGACTCCGAGACAACAATCAAACACGACCAAAGATAAAAGCAAAAGGCAAAAGCCCTCACATCGAAGTTGGACAAGGCACTCCAACGAGAGGGAAAGAGTCCCAAGAGCAATGAGAGACACACCGCTCCCACCATTAGGAGACCCACAAAAACACCAAGCTGTCACATTTATGCAGGAGACCTGGTGCAGACACATGTAGGACTGGTGCTTGCTGCTTCAGTCTCTGTGAGCCCATGTGAGCCCTGCTTAATTGATTCGGTGGGCCTGGTATCCTCCATCTCCTATGACCCCTACAATCTCTCTGCCCTCTCTTCCAAGACAGTCCCAGAGCTCTGAGGGGAGAGACCTAATGTAGACCTCCAATTTAGACTCTTTCTCTACATAATGTCTGGCTGTGGGTCTCTGCACCTGCTCACATCTGCTATCAGAGGAAGGCTCTCTGACGACTACTGGACAAGACACCCATCTATGAGTATAGCAGAATATCATTAGGAATCTTTTCATTGATTTTTTTCCCATTTGTGTTTGGTTCTACCCTAAGTCTCTGGACTATCCAGTTTCTGGTTCCTAGCCATCCAGGCAGTGTTGGGCATGGGATCCCTCTCAGGAACTGGGCCTCAAGTTAAATCAGACATTGGTTGGCCACTCCCACAAGTTCTGTGCCACCATTGCCCCAGCATATCTTGCAGGCAGGACAGATTGTAGGTCAAGGGTTTTGTTGCTGGGTTGGTGTCCAGTTTTCTCCTTCTGTAACCTGAAGTGTACCTTCCCACACCAAAGAGACTAGAACATAGGGGTAAAGGCTCCCTGTAGTCATCAGCTTGACCTATGTTCAATGAGCTGTGTGGATGTTGTCCTTAGCAATGGGGACCTGCTGTCAGTTTGCAGAGGACAACCCTCTGTCCTAGCATCAGCTTGGGTTGTTTGGGAATCTCCACAGGACCCCCTCCCCAGCCAACAACTCAACTGAATGCAACCCATTCCTGCCACTGGAAGCCTTTCCTGGCTACAAGAGATGGCCAGTTCAGGCACCATATCCTCCATCACTAGGAGTCCTCTAGCATCACCTTCATACATTCCAGGAAGTTTCCTCTGAACTAGGTTATCACACTGACCCCAAAATGCCCTCCAATTCCAGCTGTCTCTCCCTGCATTGTCTCCCTCATTCCTACACACACACACACACACACCTGATCCCTTCCACTCCCATCCCTATCTGCCCCCAGTCCACCCACAAAATCTATTCCATTTTCCCTTCCCAGGAGATCCATGCATCCCCCCAAACCCCCCATACACACCTTGAGCACTCTTCTTTATCTAACCTCTCTGGATCTGTGGATTGTAGCTTGATTATCATTTACTTAACAGCTAATATCCACTTATAAATGAATACATACTATATTTGTCTTTCTGGGTCTGGGTTATCTCACTCAGGATGATTTTTTCTAGTTACACCCATTTGCCTGCAAATTTCATGATGGCTTTTTTTAACAGCTGAGTAATAGTCCATTGTGTATATGTACCACATTTTATTTATCCATTCTTCAGTTGAGGGNCATCTAGGTTGTTTCCAGGTTCTGGTTATTACAAATAAAGCTGCTATGAACATAGTTGAGCAAGTGTCCTCTTGATAAGATAGAGCATCCTTTAGGTATATGCCCAAGAGCGGTATAGCTGGGTCTTGAGGTAGATCAATTCCCAATTTTTTGAGTAACTGATTGGCAGGGCTTCTAAAGGAGATTCTGAGATAGAGAGCCCATGGCATCCTTACCTCTGTGGTCTCTGTCCTGCCTTTTTTTCTGCCTTGCAATGCAGACACGGCAATGGAGGAGAGATAGTCCACTGTGTCCTGAGCAGCAACTGCATACTGAGGGTAGCTGAGGAAAGGAATGGAGCCTGCAGCTTTGGTATCATTACGAAATCATTCACCCTAGATTGTCTACCTCTGGATTATTCATTGTGCAAAAAATACTGTTTTTAAGCCACTGATTTTAGATATTTTTGACAACTGATACAAGTTGACTGATTGTTCTATGCACCCGATTAATGATTCCAGCTTGTTTGTTTTCACTGCATGTGATTCTGATGACCCATCAATGTTGCTGAATGGACTAAATATGAATGTGAATGTCCACGCAGAAACTGGACAGATGGCTCAGTGGTTAAGAGCGCTTGCAAAGGACCGAGCTTTGATTCCCAGCACAGACATGGCAGCTAACCAGTTCCAGGGATAAGTCACCTTCATGGTGGGAAGCAGACAGACAAGACACTGGAGCAGTAGCTGAGAGCTTTACATCCTGATTTGCAAGCAACAAAGAGAGGCCCTGGGACTGCCATGGGCTTTTGAAACCTCAAAGCCCTGCCCCAGTGGCACATCTATTCCAGCCTGCCAAGCCTGACCACCTGACTTTAAGCCCTGAAACTCATATGGGAAGGAGAGCCCAACTCCCGTAAGTTTTCCTCTGACCTCCATATAAATTATAGTGATAAAGAGTTGATTGATGGGTTAAAAACCTCAAGTTAGCAAGTGCAGAAATGCAACTTTAAAGAAAAGCTTTTTTTTCCAAAAACTAACTTCACAGAACCATTTTAAAAATGCATCCTACAGATAAATACAAGTGACACAGCCTCACAGAGAAATAAATTCAGCTTAAAACCAATAAAAATGTGTGATGACAGGTAGGCAAGGAGTTGGATGTGACATAAATGAGGAAGACTGTTACTGTAACCTAGTAGCTCTGTCTCCTGAAGGTCAGAATGCCCCTTTGTTGTTAAACATCCTTGAAGCTGTAGGTGGGTTTTTCCCACTATATCAGGAACTAAGACGTCAGGGTACTTTCCCAATTGCTACATGGCACTTCTGAAGACTCTACATCCTCAAAAGTAGATTGTATTGTGGTTTACACACACACACAACATATCTTTGTGGGCTTTTCTGAAAGATCATGGGAAGAAATATCCCCACAGAGAGACCCGGTCTACCGTGATTTGGGAGGGAAAAGGGGTCACACACCCCACCAATATGCCATGTACCTCTTAAATATTCATAAAAATTTTGTTATAATCCATAACACAGAGCCCACCAGACAGCTCTCCACTTTAGGGCAGCCCACTCTAATCTCTCTGTAGGTGTTTTACTTTGCTTTGACTTCCCTCTTAAACTCTGTTCTTCCCTACCAAAAGATGAGATCCAAGAGATATCTTGCATGGTTTCATATCTGTTGCTATGACAAAATACCCTGACAAATACAATTTAAGTGGAAAGGAGTTTATTTTAGCACACAATTCTAGGTTACAGTCCACCGTAGCAGAAAAGGCAGTAGGAACTTGAAACAGCTGGTCATACCACATCCACAATCAAAAGCAGAAAGAAATCAGTGCATGCATGCTTCTAATGTTTAGCTCTCTTTCTCCATTCTTATATAGGTCAGGACTCATGTGCAGGGAATGGCACTGCCCACAGTGGGCTGTGTCTTCCCACATCAATTAACATAATTAATACAATTGCCCACAGACACACCCACAGGTAAATCTGGCCTAGGCAACCCCTCATTGAGACTCTCTTCCCAGGTGATTCTAGATTCCATCAAGTTGACAATTAAAACTAACCATCATATACCCCATAATATGCAGAGATTTACAAATGTCATTGCTCTGCTTCTGTTGTTTTTAATGTCATGGTTATCAATACAAAAAAATGTTTCAATTTAGGTCTGGAGAGATGGCTCAGCAGTTAAGAACACATACTGCTCTTCCAGAGGACCTGAGTTTGCTTCCCACCACCCACACTAGGCAGCTCACAAGTGTCTATAACTCCAGCTTCAAGGGATAAAACACCCTCTTCTGGACTCTGAGGTCAACTGCTCTCATGTGTACAAACCCCCACACAGACACACACATATACAGAATAAAAAATAAAAATAAATAAATGTTTCTATTTGCTCCCAGGTGTATGTGGATATATGCATACGTATCTTCAATTTTTAAATGTTTTTATTTCTAATCAAACTATTTGTAGATCTATTGGTATAACAAAATGCCACTGCTGGTCAATAAATACATATCTCATTTATTTTAGACCCTCCCCTTTTCACTTTGAAAGTATCCTGGTTTGAGCCACAAGTTATATGGTTAAGCTAATTGTAATCATGCGATTTGCATTTCCACAGGGCTAATATAATTGTATTAAAAGAGCAGATGCTTTGGTGCCATCATGAGAGAGACAGAACAGATGCTCAATTTTTGCTCGGCACAAAGGTCTTTTCTTTTTGCCTCTCTTCTTTTTTTGCCTGGTAGCTTCAGGGAGCAGGTTTCGATGCTGTTGTCACATTAATTACATTTCTCATCCCTTCCCACTACACTCCATCTTAATGCTGCCCAAGAAAAGATGCCTAACTTCCATGTACCCAAGGACTTAACTCATGAGGGTTGCTAAGAATACTTGCCCTTAGGTGGCTTGTAGACACTACATCTGTAGTGTTTCCCAAGAGGTCACACCTAGGGTAACCTACTCACCCTGGTTCTTTGGATCAGTCCCTGCATTAAAAAAAAAGAAAAGAAAAACAGGTAGAGAAAGCCAATAGCTATCCCAGCATATTCTTCCTTTCTTTTTCTTCTTTCCTTCCTCTATGCTCAATGAGTTACTTACCACAATAAGTAAAACAGCAATAAAGCCTTTTTGACATTGAAACACAGATAAGGAAGTGTCCTTAAATACTTAAGGGCCTTTGAGCTGAATATTTTGCCAAATGGATTGGTTATTATTTATGTTTGTTCTCATGGAAACTCCACTTCGGTTCTTTTCCAGCATGTGAGCAGCTACCCTATAATATCTTATAACTGGATTGGCCCAGATCGCTACAGTGGGAGAAGCCAGGCATGCCTTCATACTTAGGCATTTCTATTTTTACAGTTGTAATGATCACTAATGTGTTTCCGTTGCTTCTGTTCTCGAGTGTTTCCATCCTCTATCTTGTGCATTAATTAAGATCTTCCTAGTTGCACTGAAATTTCAATGGTATAAGCAATCAAAGTTGATTGCGCTCTAAAAGAATGTCCAGTAAGCTGAGGGGTTGGGGAAGTGGTTGTATCTCTGCTCCACAGAATCAGCCCAGGGACCCAGACCACCATAGAGGATCATATGAGTAGTTACAATAACCTACACTGCTTCCACCTACATTCTACTAGCCATCACTCAGTTGCACCTAACTATACCTAACTAACCACAAGGGAAGATGGTATAGTCCAGTTGTGTGGCCAGGAGGAAAAGAAACCATTGTAGTAAAGAAACAGCCTTACAGACTCCATCACAAAGCACATATTATCTCTGTGGTCAATGGAACTTCACAACAGGCTCAGTGAAAACTTTCGGAAGAGTAAATCTCCATGTAGAAGCTCACTGCCTAAGGTACATTGTGAGTGCCTGTTAAATGCTTCCAATTGGCTTCATTTACTGGAGAATATGCTCATTCTGTTTTAAGAAGTGGTAGCATAACAAAATATGTAGATTATGTAGAGAGACTGAAGAAGTTTGTCTCTGAAAAGAATATACGATTCAAATCGCTCCATTTTTCTCATAGTACTTTTGAGTATTTAGTCAGCTGACTCATACTGTGACTGTCCATCAGAAAACAATGGACAACCTTCTGGACCTACACTTCAGTTTTTGCTGAATTATGGGACAAATCTCAGACATAATTATATAGTATTAAAATCCGGTGCTCTTTTGTATTGCTTGTCAACAGGTTTACAGTTGCAGTTTCCAAGTGGAGATCTCCAACATCATTTTGAAAGTGCTTGCTGCTGTAATGATAACTTTAAAAATCTACTTGTATTTTGCAAATGCCTTGCAGTCCTAGCTATTCCTTCCCCATATTTGCCAGTTCCCATCCTGATTTTGCAAGTGAGGCATCCAGAGATGAAGCTCAATGGTTTGCTCTCCTCTGCAAACCCAAGCAAGCATCACTTCCCTGTATCTCAGTCTCTGACTTCATCACCTTTCTTGTCAACATATTTATGAAAACATATTTCTCTACACTGACAGTGGCAGCAAAGAATCAAAAGGTTCCATTTTGTGAATTTCTGTTCACATGCATGGTAATCATATTAATGAAGCATATTTCCAAAACCACCTTCACAAAACCTTTCAATAAATACCAAAGAAAAACGATGTCATCCAAAAATCTCCTTTAAAGCACATTTACACAAGTTAGCTCATTTTTCTCCCTAGGCTTTTTGGGTTTGTTTGTTTAGTTCTCCATTCTTTCTGTCAGTCATTCCCAAATATTGTTGACTTTATTCTCCTAACTTCAGTTTAGCTACACACACTGGGATTCTTTGCAGAGGACAGATCTGGAGAACAGGATTCAGGTTCAAGCTCCAGAGACACACATGAATGAATTCCTGCTACTCTTTGAAGACGTTATATACAACAGTTATACTTGCATGTTCTACAGAGATCCTAGCTCATTCATTCATCCTGCTGTCCTTTGTGTATTTCTCAAGTACACACCATATATGAGGTGCTTGTCTTAGGCGCTGAGAATCCCATGATAGACAAGACACAAAATGTCTTTCCCCTCATGGAATTTCTATTCCAGTGGAAGCAACACACAATGCCACTGTGGTGGTTGGAAGGAGAATGGCCCCCATAGGCTCATATATTTGGATACTTGGTCCCCAGTTTGGGAAGTATTAGGAGATGCGGCCTTGTTGAAGGAGGTGTGTCACTGGGGATAGGCTGTGAGGTTTCAAAAGCCTACTCCAGACCCAGGTACTCTCTCTCTCTCTCTCTCTCTCTCTCTCTCTCTCTCTCCCTCTCCCTCTCCCTCTCCCTCTCTCCTTCTCTCCATGATGGTCATAAACTCTAACCCTCTGCAATCATGAGCCACAAATTAAACTTTTTTATTTTATAAGTTGCCTTGGTCATGATGTTCTGTTATTGTAATAGAAAGGTAACTAAGAGAGGCATATTCTATCCATAGCAAATGCTGATTTTGTCACTTCTCCTGTCTTAACAGTAGCCCAATGCAAACACTCACAGTCTACTATTGCCCTTATAATAGCTGACACTTCAAAAGAGCTGCAGAATAATAAAGGGGGAAAGAAACACAGATCATTGATTGAAATAAAAATATTGTACTCTAGTCATTTCTATTGCATTGCATCCCTCCTCTCTACAACCCAAAACAAAATGGTAGGGTCTCAGGTAATTGCTGTTATGTTATTGATTTTCTTCACATTATAGGAACAGATATTTTTAGAATCCTAAGGATCCTAAGGTATTATCTTCTCTAGTCATTTTATTGTACAAACAGAGAGGGTTGTGTTCAAAGAGATAATTTGTTCAAGGTCACAGAAGTAGTTGAATAAGAGGTGGGACTGGACTCCAGCTCTTCATGTCCCAAAGAGAATACAGCAGTGAAATCAACACATTTTAGAATACTAATGAGAAACCTTAGCAAACTTAGCTACATAAAGTACAGCTTTGAGCCAGCTGTGGTGAGGCACACCTTTAATCCCAGCAATCTAGAGGCAGAAGCAGGCAGGTCTCCATGAGTTTGAGGCCAGGCAGAGCTCCATAATGAGACCATGTCTCAAAACAACAACAACAAAAAAGAACAAATAAAATATAGCTTTAAGACTAGAAATTGAAAGATTAGAAAAACGTATTTTTTGTTTAGGGAGTCATTTTCATTTTGTTTGGTTTGTTGGTTTGCTTGTATGTTCATTTTGAGAGACAGTCATCTCATTCTGTAACTTACACTGGCCTGAGACTCACCCTGAAACACAGGCTGGCCTTGAATTCATGGCAATCCTTTTGCCTCTGCCTTCTGAGTGCTTGGGTTACAGGTACATACCATCATGCCCAGCTCCTACAAAGACCAGCAAGTCCTTTTCCTTTTTCCTTTCTCTTTCCACCATGCTACTTAGAAGAGAAGTTCCATTTTCATTACGAAAGTTTTCTTTTTTTCTAACAAATCCAGGAAACTGAATATGGTTCTAGAAATTGGGAAACCACGTATCTTAGCTGCTTTTCTATTACTATAGTACAATATCGTGTTCAAGGTAGCTTATGAAAGAAAGCACTCATTTGGGGCTTACAATTTCAGAGGGTTAGAGTCCATTATCATCATGACAGGAGCATGACAGCATGCATGCAGGCATGGTACTGCAGCAGTTGCATCTTGAGATGCAACCATGAGGCAGAGAGAGAGAGAGAACAGTGGGAATGCCATGGACTTTTGAAACCTCAAAGCCCACCTCCAGTGACATGCCTCCTCCAACAAGGCCTTACCTCCTAATTCTTCCCAAACAGTTCCACCCACTGGGAACCAAGCATTCAAATACATGAGCCTATGGGGGCCATTCTCATTCAAATTACCACAAGAAGATAACCGATAAAAAGAATTCAACTCAGTATAATTCCCTCAAGCACAAATCAGTTGATGTCTTTCTAAACATCACTTTCATAAAGATTTTTTAAAAACCCAACTGTCTATGATTTATCTAAGAGCAAGCAAATAAAAAGAAACCCAAATTTTCCCAGCAGCACATGAGAAAACTTTACTAAAGATCAAAAAGTGCAAACTAAAATTTCAGAATGTTGTCTTTTAAAATTTTGAATATATAATCAGGAGTCTGTCTCTAAGGTCAAGCCCCAGCACTTATGAGTATTTATAAGATAAGCATACTCATGTACCACTGGATAGGGGGATAGGCATATTTATATAATAATTCTAAAGTTATTATTTCAGAAAAATAGTTCAAGAGCTCCTGAAATGTTTATGTCTTTTGACTAAGAAATGTACATTTAGGAATTAATGCTAAAAGGAAAAGTTTCTGAAATCCCACCAGTGGTGCTGAGGCAATTACATTCATCATAGTGCTATTTTTGATATCAGAAGGTGAAAATGTCTGGCAAGATAGTTCATCAGATAAAGGTGCTTGCCTGGAAAGCCTGACAACCTAAGCTCAATCCCCAGAACCTGACCTGTCAAAGTTGCCTTTTCACCTCTACCTGGCACCATGACACACACAGGACTGCATTCACGTGTGTCATACACAGAAACACACATGCACATATAACAACAGTAATAGTAAATAAAAAATTTTAAGGTAGAAAAATTAGCCCACCAAAAATGAATATGAGTACATAAAGCATGGTGTATCACTACCACTTGGATTGTTTTTAACAACTACTTAATGATACAGGCCAAATACAACATAAATCAGAGATTATCATTCAGAGATAATTTTTCCAACCCAGAAGCATTTGGCAAAAAATAAAATTTCTAAAGGTGTATTTGCTTGTTGCAACTTGTGAGAAATGAGTGCAATTGTCATCTAGTGGACAGAGGACAAGGATGATGCTGAACATTCTATGGTACACAAAGCAGCCCCAGAAAAAACAGCCCCAGAATAAACAGCCCACTGAAATCTTAATAGTACTGTCCTAGTTTGCTTTTCTGTTCCTCAATAAACACCATGACCAAAAGCAGCTTGAAGAGGAAAGGGTTTATTTCATCTTACAAGTTACAGTCCATTATCAAGAGAAGCCAAGGCAGAAGCTTGAAGCAGAAACCAGGGAGAAATGCTGCTTACTGGCTTGCTCAGTTTTCTTTCTTATATAGTCCAGCCCTACCTGCCTACGGATGGTTGCCACCCACAGTGGACTGGGCCTTCCCACATCAGTCATCAAATAAGATAACTCCCCACATACATGCCCACAGGGCAATCTGATGAAGGTGATTCTTCAACTGAGGTACTCTCTTTTCAGGTAACTCTGGTTTGTATCAACTTTGACAATAAAAACTAACCAGTATAAGAACCATTACTGGGCAACAATCAGATGAATCAAATAAGTCACAATAATTGGAATGTGGATTGTCCAACTGGCTGGAAACATGAGAAGAAGTTGATTCTGCATCTTGAGCTAGAATTTCTTCAAGAAACCTCAGCTTTTATCCTAAAGCCTATAAATGATAAGGTATAGCTCACCTACATTACAGAGGGTAACCTGCTTTACTTAAAATATATTTGGGGGACTAGAGAGATGATTCACCCATTAAGAGTGTTGCTGCACGCCCATAACAAGCTTCACAAGCCTATAACTTCAGCTCCAAGGTCAGTGGAAAAGAGGATGGATGAGGTTTGCTCACTTGTGGGAGACCAGCTCCCACATTTTCCCCAGGGTACTCTTGAGGAGGGAGAAGTGAGAAATATTTAGATAGAAGTATAGAGGGGAGAGAGACAGATAGAAACACAGGATAGCTTTGGGAGGGCCTGGATCCTTATCCACCAGCCCCTTCTGTCTCTTCTGAAGGGCTTTTTATAGGAATGCCAAGGCGTGGAGCAGAAGACCTCCCCCTAGCACAGCCAAGTGCAGACCCTTCCAATCACCTAGTAACCACGCACGCGGTCAAGCAATCCTCTAATGCAGCCCTGCTGTGTAAAGCAAGCTCAGATCTCACTAGGAAACCCTTGTGGGCCTCCACACTCACTTCCACCTTAGTGGAGAAAACATGAGTCCCAGGTTCAGGAAGAGACCCTGACTCAAAAGCACTAGGTAAACAGTGATAGAGAAGGGTATCCAACACCCTCTTCTTGCCTTCACATGTGCACACAAGTGCATGCACCAGCACACACATGTGTCCATGAATTCACACACACAGAGAAAAAAACAAATAAATAAGTCTTAAAATATACCTGGGGATGGTGAAGGTATGAGGAGAAGAGAGGGTAGAGGGAAGAGTGTGACCAGAATATATTATATACATATGTGAAATTATCAAAGAATAAATAATTTTTAAAATTAAATAAATATAAATATATTTATTATATCAACAAATAGTCCAATGAATGGAATAGACAGTTCCTGAAAGAAGAAACACTTGAAAACATTCAACATCCTTAGCCATCAAGGAAATACAAATCAAGGCTGCCTTGAGATTCTCTCTCACCCCAGTCAGAGTGGCTATCATCAAGAAAACAAATTACAATAAATGCTGCAGAGGTTGTGGGAAAAGAGGAATGCTTACTCATTGCTAGTGGGAATGTGAAATGATGCAGCCACTGTGGAAATCACTGTGGAGGTTTCTCAAAAAAAGTAAGGCCAGAACTGCCATACGATCCAACTATACTACCTTTAGATAGATACCTAAAAGAATCTAAGTCAGAACTCTACAGGGATACTTAAACATCTGTCTAGTGCTGTAATATTCACACAAGATACAGAATCAGTCATTATTCTATTCAGGGAAAAAAGAATGAAGAGAGAGAGATTGTATTCATTCATATGGAAGAAAAGTGACATCTGGACTAGTTCTTTAACTGGGTGATACAGCTTAGCTCAATTGACAGATAGGTCAAGGGCAACCTGTTGTGTTCCATGCAGATACGCTTCCCCCACAAGGCACATAGCAGAAAGGAAGAGGGTTAAGGGTGGAACAAAGACAGAACCTAGCTGGTACTGCTTTAATAGCTGCCTGAGAGCAAGTGTCCCATGGTAAGGAAATTTGAAAAATGATTGGTTGAACAAATTGAAACCAATTATTTTTCTAGTCAAATGAAGATGGGGGACATTCTGAGCAGGAGAGGTGGGGGACTCATAGCCCTCAAGACAGTTGCTAGGTGTTAATGTGTACTATGAACAGGGAGTATAAATGAGATTATGCATCTGGACAAAGATGTCTGAGTGGAGTCGGGCAGGCAGGGGACCACCAATTAGAGGAGCTTATAAGCTAATGACCTTAGAGTATATTAGTAGTAGTTTTAATTTTATTCAAGGGGTCACTAGAGTTATTCAGAGCTTTGTAGAATGGGAGTGTTCCTATTCAGATAAGAGTTGAAGAAAGTATTTGTGCTGCTAGGTGCAAGATGCTTTGGGCAAGGAGCAAAGACGCCAGCAAGGATGTGAGTAGTCATTAATTCTGGTATAACTTAAGTGGGAATGAAAAGGAAGCAAGGCTTTTCCATCAAGGTGGTGCCACAAGCGAAGAAGGAAGCTCCTGCCTCTCCCAAAGGCAAAGCGAAGGCCTTGAAAGCCAAGAAGGTAGTGCTAAAAGGCGTCCACAGTCTCAAAAAGAGGAAGATCCGTACATTACCCACCTTCCAGAGGCCCAAGACCCTGCGGTTCCAGGAGCAGCCCGAAGACCCTCGAAAGAACATGCCCAGGAGAAACAATCTTGACCACTATGCCATCATCAAGTTCCCCCTGACCACCAAGTCAGCCATGAAGAAGACAGAGGACAACAACACACATGTTCAGTGTGACTGTCAAGGCCAACAAGCACCAGATCAAACAGGCTGTGAAGAACCTCTATGACATTGATAGGACCAAAGTCAATAATACACTGATAAGGTCTGATGGGCAAAAGAAGACAAATGTTCTACGGCTGCCTGCTGATTATGATGCTCAGGATGTTGCCAACAAAACTGGGATCATCTAAACTGAATCTCGTAGCAGGCAGCAGTTCCAGCTATGACCTGGAAGCACAACCCCTACTGACGCTTCTGGTAACTGCCACGCCTACCTAGGACAGGGACCTTTAAGACTGGAGATCCGTAGGTGCCGGCCCTCTTGGTTCCTGGATCCTGGATGCTGGACGGTGGACCAAGCAGAGTTCTCCAGAGAACACCGCTGGACTGCACCTCACCTCTTCTGGACCCTGTGACCAACCCTTTTACTTGCTGTAAGTTGCCCTAAATCCCTAAATAAACCTCTTAACTACGTGGAGTTGCCTTAATAATTTCCCCCCAATAGAGTCTAGCTAGCTAACTTGAAATACACATTTTTTTTTTCACCATAAAAACAAAACCAAGGCTGGGCGGTGGTGGCGCACGCCTGTAATCTCAGCACTCGGGAGGCAGAGGCAGG
>LZPO01017283.1:445192-470047 GCA_001675575.1 Neotoma lepida | reverse complement strand
GCATTAGATCCCCTGGAATAGGAGTTATAGCCAGTTGTAACTCACCCAATCTGGTGATTTCTTTATATACCTTGTCAGTACTTAATACAGTGTCCAATTCACAGAGGTGATCTGCAAAATGACAGATGGCAAGAACAAACCCCTTAAAACAGTGATTCAATTTGTCCTTTTTCCTTGGATTTTCCCTATGTTTGAGTTATTAGGTAATACAGATTAGTATGATTCCCAACTCTGCCCGTTTTTGTACAATTAACTTCCTAAAAGCAATAGTCTTTTGTTACCTCTCTAGAGGTAGTGGGACCTGGGACAATAGACCCAATAAATGAGGTGAACTAAAGTTTCATGCAATAGCCAACTTTATTCAGAGCATCAGACAATTTATACTCTGAAGATTAAGAAAGGTCACCTGAATACAGTTCTCATGAATTCAAGCTGTATACAACCACAAGGACAAGACGCATGAGGCAAAAACATGTTTTTCCATAGAGGCATATAGAGATATTTTAACCATTTAATTGAATAACACCAGCAAGCAATAATGGGTAATGCAAAGTACACTCACTCCTATCTGCTTCATCTGGGAGGGGCATGAAAACACATTCCAAGAACTATTCTATGTTTTGAAGAAACTGAGGTCACAAGATTCTTGNCTCATTTTCTTGGAGTGTTCTCACAAGCACTCAGAATTCTTACATGATTCCATTTCTGTACTGTGTTCTGACAGTCTTTGACCATTATGCTACTGTAACAGAATAGCTGAAACCAGATGATTTATAAAAGACAGAAATTGATTTCTTCCAGTTTTGGAAGCTAAGAAATCCAAGGTCAAGGGACCTACTTCTGGCAAGAACTTTCTTGATGTATCATCATGATGAAAGATGGAAGGACAAGAGAGATAGTAGACAATGGGGGGAGATGAAGAAGGAGCAGGAGAGGGCAACTCATTCTTCATAAGGGACCCATTCATGAAAGCAGAGCCATAATGACCTAATAACCTCTTAAAGGCCCCACTTCTTCTCACTCTTGCATTATTGTATTCAAACCATAGCAGTGATGCTTTTAAGAGAGATAATGAGATTGTAGAGATGGTTCTACCATTAAGAGTGGTTGCTGCTCTTGCTGAGGTTCTAGATTTGGTTCCCAGCACCCACATCACATTGCTTACAACCTCCTGTAAGTCCATATGTAGGGAATCTGACACCCTCTTTTGATTTTCTGTAATCACTTCGTGCACATAGTGCACATACATGCATTCAGGCACACACTCGTACATACAACACAAATAAATAAATCTATTTTAAAAGAGGCTATGGAATGGAAAGTTAGATGGATAAATGAAAACTAAAAACAGGGAGAAACTCTGAGAAGCAAATACAACAACAATCACAAGCGAAAAACTGGAGTTAGTTGGTTGGTGGCTCAACCTGAACAAGACATTTACTTTATTCCACCCCACCCCCCAAGGCTGAGGGAGCATTGCAGAAGATGGGGTGGGATGTACATAAGATTCGGAAAATAGAGTAATGAGCCGCAAAATGTCATCCTCATACAACCCTCACAATCATGAACCTATAGCAACTGTGGTCATCTGCACTGGGCCCACACAAGTCCAGCCCCTGGGCCCACACAAGTCCGTCCCTGGGCTTTATCTCTGAGCTATTAGATAGTAATGGATTCTGGGAGAGGTAGAATCACCATCTTTAGTTGTGTATCCACTGCTGATCCCACCAGACTCTAAACCCGTGGTCACACAGACAACCCTGGTTAGTCTCAGTGGATCATAAAACAAAACAAATAGACATGAACATGAGAGAATTGTGGAAAGGATGAGGCAGAGGTATGGGAGTGATGGACAGGGGTGGTAGGCAGAAGGGAGAGGGTGGGTTATGAGAGTTGTTGGTATGCATTATGTACATCCGTGAGACTAAGAACAAATGTAATTAGTTTAAGAAAAAACATGGAGACAGGTATGGAATCGTGGCTGCAGAGGACAAAGGGTCATGTCCTTGAAGAGTAGGGCTGGTCCTCAGGCCACAGGGAGGCTTGGGCCACTACTAGGCTGCCTCACCCTGTCACTACCCACTAGACCAGTGCTGCCACTTGACCCGAAGTGGAGCTGCCACTGCTGCTGCTGCTGCTCATGCTGCTCACCCTGTTGCGGGGAGGAGAGAGTTGGGCCAAGGCACTGCCTGCTGGCTGGAAGCACATGGTTGTGCCCAGGGTGCCAGCGGGGCAGCCAGCACCAAAGGCAGAGTGGTGTACTGTAGCCTGAAGCTCACATAGGTCCTAACCCCAGACATGCTGCCCAACCACATGATCACCCTGACTCTGAACAACAATAAGCTATCTGAGATGAAGAATAGTTCATTTTCTGGATTAAGTCCCCTCAAAGGACTTCTGTGGTCCATACTGGCTCAGGAGGCCACGCTGATGTCAGTGATCCATGCTGCCAGTGCAGGCTGTGTTGATGTCCATGGTCCATGGTCCATATTGCTCACAGAAACCATGTTTATGTCAGTGATCTGTGGTGCTGCTGGAGGCTGTGTTGATGTCTGTGGTCTGTGCTCTCTCCTGAGGCCATGCTGATGTCTGTGATCCATGCTGCCACCAGCTGCTGTGGGCAAGAAAGCTACTTTTGCAGTGGTATTGATGACTGCAGACTTGTAACTGAGGAGAGACATTGAAGGCTTCTGTGACAACCTCTCCCCTACACTACCCCCCAAAAGAGAAATAGTCCGGATAGGAAGGCATTAAAAAGAGTCCTTAAAAATTGTGATAAAGTTGCTGAAGTGTAGCTCCTCATAGTTGATGGCTTCTGGTGGGGTGGATCCTATATGTTATTATGTCATCTTTGAATTTTTTTGGCTCCAATGAGTATATAAGCAACACAAATTGGACTTGGTGGGGTTTTTTTGGGGGGTGGGGAGAGTGGGAGGATGGACCTGGGAGGAACAGGAAGCAAGTGTGATTGAGTGCATTATACAAAATTCCCAAATA
This sequence comes from Neotoma lepida, assembly GCA_001675575.1. Taxonomy (NCBI): domain Eukaryota; kingdom Metazoa; phylum Chordata; class Mammalia; order Rodentia; family Cricetidae; genus Neotoma; species Neotoma lepida. Next base: position 467,050 of record LZPO01017283.1, on the reverse strand, counting down.
ATTAATAAAAATATTATGTTGGGGGGAAAATCAGTGTTACTTATGGAAAAAAAATCAGGTGGTTGAGTCTACCAAAAAAATGGAGTCAGATAGTGTTTTAGTCAGTGTTCTATTTCTGTGATGAGACATCATGACCATAGCAATGCTTATAGAGAATAATATTTAATTGAGGTGGCTGCTTATAGTTTCATAGGTCTAGTCCATTATGGCAGCATGCAGGCAGACATGGTGCTGGAGAGGTAGCTGAGAGTTCTACATCTGGATCTGCAGGCAGTAGGAAGAGAGACACTGGGCCTGGCTTGGGCTTTTGAAACCTCAAATCCTACCCCTAGTGACACACTTCCTCCAACAAGGCCACACCTACCCCAACAAGGCCGTACTTCCTAATCCTTCTCAAGTAGTGCCCCTCCCTGGTGACCAAGTATTTAAATATATAAGCCTATGGGAGCTATTCTTATTCAAATCACCATAAATAAAGAAAGTTTTCAAGAGGTTTTTTTTGTTCCCAGACATGGTGGTACATACCTGTAATCTCAGCACTCAGGAGTTGATGCTACATTGAAAGACCCTCCTAAAAAAAAAGGAAAAAAGCTTGTGTTGAAGAGGGGGATGGAGAGGATGAAAACTCTCAGCCCTGTCATCTAAAACATACACAGTAGCAAAATTGGTATTTTGAATGTCACAATGCCTCTAAAAAGGTCTAGCCTTCTGTTCTTGGATTGTTTTCATTTTTAACTATGACTAAGTTGGGCAATGTTGCAAAACAAAATGTTCTTTTGAACAATATTTTGCACAGTTCTTCAATTACTCAGTGAAATCACTCCAAAATGTATTCCTCATATCCATATCTGTGTCAACAACATTTCCTTTCTGTCATAGAGTAATAAGATCTTGTAGCATACAGACATCTGTAGCTTGTGGGTTGGATTTTAAAAAAAATTACAAACCTATAGTGTCAGCAATTGTAAAGATAAAACTTGGAGCCACCATTTCTCTGCCTATACAGTGTGACATAAAAATACCATCACACAACATAAACTGTCATCAAAAGTCACTTTCAACAAATGAACCTTTATTCTGCATTTTATGTGTTTAATTATACAAGCACCACAAGTCTGATTTGTGGTTGGAGACCCACTCAATTTATTCTGAAACTGTGTATTTCAAGCACACTTCTCCCAAAGTGGAGCATTTCATCAGATTGATTTTTTAAAATGCAAAACCTGCCCATATCTGGTATCTTCCTCCTGCAGACTCTGTCATTTGATAGTGTATTTTATTATTTTATTTCAATTCCATGTTCAAGAAAAGCTTTTGAAACCATTTTGATTACCCTGACAGCTGAAATGAAATTTTTACAAGGATAGCATTTACAAGGATAGCCAAAGATCTGGTTGACACAATGAATGTGATGATGGAAATAATTTTCCAGCAGACCAGCCTAGCATATTGGCTTCATTTAAAATTTATATCAGAGAGAAGGTAGGGTTTTTTTTTTTAAACACTTTTCGTCTAAAAAGAAAACAGTAGCTTTCAACTCTTCCTGTTGGCCAAGGAAAGTACTAAAACTTTGGAGATTATGAGAGTTATCAGGTTTACAGCCATACTATCCTGAATGTGCCAGGTCTCACCTGATCTTTCTAAGCATGGTCAGGTCTGGTTAGTACTGGGATGGCAGGATAGTTATCAGACTTCTAGAAACCAATTGCCCAGCATCTGAGCTATTTTCAGAGGCTGTGGAAGAGAAAAGACTCCTACGGCCTATGCAACAGAAGAAATTGGCTTATTTTCAGAATGACAGTGTACCCCTGTAAAGACTTAATAAATTATGCTTGACAATATGAACGTGCCCCGAGCAAAATATCTACTGTCTCAAAATTGTTTCATAATGGGTATTGATAAAGTAGATGCAGGTTCAAATTAGCAATCAGATTCACCATGCACTACATGCTTTAATAGCCACTTATTTGGTTTGTGAAGGACAGAAATAACATGCACATCTCATTTCTTCAGGAACCTATGGTGGATGAAGTCATGATCCACCAATGACATCCACCCTCTAATCCTCAGAGCCTGTGGATATAGCATTATATTGCACAGTAAAAGAAAATTAAGTTGCAGATGAAAATAAGATTGATAGGTCAGCTGATCTTAAAATGGGGAAGTTATTCTGGATATGCCAAATGAGTCCAGTGTAATTACAAGCATCCTTAAAAATGGGAGAAGGATGGCATAAGAGGTCAGAGTGATGTAATGTGAGTAGTCAGTCCATCATCATTGGCTTTCAAGGTGATGGGGAGGATCATGAACCAAAGAATGCAAGAAGCCTCTTGAAGCTGCCAAAATGCAAGAGAATGGATTCTTCCATAGGACCTACAGGAAGGGACACATCCCTGCTCATGACCTTGAGCCTAGCCCATGTCAAATTTCTGTCATACAGAATATTGTGTTCTTTCAAGTCCTAATTTTTTCATCATTTGTTACAGTAATGGCAGAAAACTAATATAATGCCAACAGTTGCCCAAGAATACAGCTCCATGTCAGAGAGAAGACATGGCTCCAGATTCCCACAATCTTTTATAGGGTTCCAGTAACAAGACCCCAAACCTAAATGCTGGGCCCAGCAGACATCCAGAGCAGGGCTATACAGATATCATGATTAATCTTGTCCACTATGAAACGTGTTTTTTCCAGGAGGGTCTGGGAGGGCATTTCCAGGAAGGATTAACTGAGGGAAGAAATCTCTGCCCCAGAGTGAGTAGCACCTTCCAGTGGTGACCCAGATTTAGAGGTCCAAGGAGAAAGCTGGACCACCTGCCTACCCATCTTCACTTCTTGATGGTGAATGCATCTATATCTACTCCTGCCATCCATCAATGACCTCAGATTCCTGCTTCTCCCAGTTCCAATATGGGTTGAAGACCAGTGACACTCCAAAAATCTTCCAGGCCTTCAGCACTGGCTTGAGCTCTTGAGGCACCCTGCTTCATGAACTGAGCAGATACCGGGTTCTCAGCCTTTCCAGCATGCAGACAACCATTGTCAGACCACCTACTATGGAAACTAATCTAATAAATCTCTTCTTATAATGTGTATTCATTCTTTCCACTCTATTTTTTAGAGAACCCTGGTAAGTACAACAGATAACAGAATTTAGGGACCCACAGAGACTCCATAGTATGGCCTTATTCCATCTTGACTCAAGGTCAGAGAGTCCGAGCTTTTTTGCCCCACAAGGCTACATAATAGGATGTTTTGGCCTAAGGTGTGCTTACCAGATGTCTTATACTTCAAGGCCTAATTACAGGATGCTTTGCCGTAAGGCGTGGCTAATCGATGTTTTGAGAATTAAGGAAGTGTTTACACTTGTCTGTACTTTGTACCTTGAACTATTTTGTCCTTGAAAGGGAGAGGTCTTTTGCCTCTCCCCTTGCTGGTATATAAAAATCCCAGGAGGAATAAACTTGGGGCGACTGTGATATTGACCCAGAGCCCTCCCGATGCTATCCTGTGTCTCTGTCTTTTTCTTTTATGTCATCTACATCTCTATTTTTCCTATCTGTTATTTCTTAATCCTCGTTCCTCCCTTCAAGGACCCTTTGACAAGTCAGGTGGGACCAGAACAGACTCAAGATTCCACATTTACTGATTACTGCAGTTTCCATAAAAATGGGATTCTGCCATCATCTTTCTCTCAGGCTGGCCAGGATTAGCCCCATGCTGAGGTTAACCCTGTGCTTGCTATGGTGATCCTAATGTCATAATACATGTACACATTATAAACTTGGAATCTGTCACTGCTAAAATCTTAAGTGCAAGATGGGCTCCTTCTCTTGTAGAAGCCAAAGGCCAAGTTCTTACTTTCCCTGAACCCACACATCTAAGAAGTTCATGTGCATAAACCTTAGCTATGCCAATCAAGACAACAGAAAAGAAGCTGGGATCACTTTTCAGCCTTTGGATAAAGATCAAGTGAAAAAGGTGCATGAATCTCTGCCAATACTGGCAATGACGGCAGGAGTCGATGAGAGATGCCATAGGACCCAAAGAGCCTGGCTTGTGACATTTTCTGTTGTTCCTCTACCCAGAAGGACCACAGAATTCTTCCCTTAGTTCTGGTTCATTCTCTGAGCCTGGTTCAGTTGCCTTTGCCTTTTCCTAGGAATATAAGGCACTGATGATAGACCAAAGAAATGTTCCATCCAAATCTAGCTTAGTAAACCAACTAGTTTATTGAGGGTACCTACAAGAATATATGAAGAGACTATCGCCAGCCCGAGCATGGCAAACATGGCTCTGGCAGGCCTTGCCATTCTCCCACATTCCCTCTGCCTTGCTAAAAACCATTAGATTACACTCCTAAAGCTAGACCCCAAGGTCTATTCCCTTATTTGGCCACTTCCTCCTCCTGAGGCTGACTACCAAGTTCCAGCCATCAAAGTATTTAAAGTCTAGCAATCAAAAGTCCCCTCTGGCTCACCTAATTAACACACCCAATCAAAATTAAATGCCTCATCCTAACACAGGGTTTTCCCTTTTACCTTTATAAATTGCCATTTGCCTATGGGCCACATCTGTCTCCTTTTTCTCCAGAGGCAGTCTTTTGTTGTCATAGCCTCCTCCAGGATAACTACCCCCTCCCCATCTCCTTTGTTCCCATCCCCTTCTCCCTTGTCCTCTATCTCCTGTCTATGTCTCTTATTCCCTGCTTTTTGTCTCTCTGGGGCAAATAAATCTCCTTTGTACAGAGAACTTGGTCTTGGGGATCCTGCGCCAATACCAGTCCCTACAGCATAGACAAATCAAGGACAGATGCATCACCCAAAGGCCCAAGTCAGCATGGGCAATAATTCTCAAAAGCTGCAGCCCTGGAGCTCTCTGCACAGCTTGTAGGTAGCTCAATAGGTCAGAGTCTCCTCTCACCAGCAATTGTTTACTCCTTTCTAAACTCAGGGAGTGGTCTTGTGACTCTTGGAACTTTCAGAAATTCCCTGAGCCTTGTAAATTACATTTACTTCCTGGGCCTTGTATACCTCATTTAATTCCCAAGTCTTTTGAGTATCCCTCCTCTGGAAGGGAATATTTCAATTCAGAGGAAAGAACCACACAAACTTTACATCCAGCCAGCCAACTCCTTTGTGCCTAAAATGAGCCAAGTTGCTTATGCCACCAACCTTAAATGAATTAGAAATTCTTGTAGGAGGGGGCTTCAGATAGCGTATGGCTTGGAATGGAGGGTAATTGAGGACTGGTTCTATAACTTGCATGGAGTGAAGAGAGTCAGCCTTCAAGATGGGAAGTCTATTACCCCATGACCCGGAGTGCAAAAATAACTACTGAAATGATAATTTACCTAGTACCTCCTTGCAAGCAGGAGTCTGGATGAGCCACATAGAACACATGATAACCCAAGATTAAACATGGAGGGACCTAATGCTAGAAAACCTAAAGAAAGAGAATGCTACATTCCAGTCCACAGTTCTTAGCTGAGAGCAAACCCTGAAAAGTGGACAATTTCTGAGTCAGTTCTAAGAAGGATAGCTTTGGGGTGGGGGGTAGGAGTAGAAAATGTCTCAAAATAAGAAGATAAAAAGCCCTATTTTGATCAAACAGGCGGGAAGGGGCTAATTTGTAAACTCATAGCCTCACCAAGACCCTTATATGAAAAATTGAGTCATCAGTTAAGGAAGAGCAGACCAAGAGCATTTCCAGAGTTAATTGAGAGGGTATCGAGAACTCAGACCTAAAATCTACCAAAGTTCAGTTTTCAGTTCAAGTCCCCCTTCCTCCCATGTCTGTTGAGGCAACTCATGCCAATGTGAAGAACAGAACTGCCTTGCTTTGCTAGATGGGCCTCACATATCTCACAGGCCCTGAGCCTCATAAGGAAGAGGACAGGGCATCAAGGAGGCTTAAGAAAACACCCTAAGTATTTAGAAGTATTCTGGGAACTTTCTCCTATTCTATACCAAAAAGCTCTGTAAATATTTACCATGAAAACAGTGCATTGGGCAAAGGAAAGCCTATAAGCTCGAAGAAAGCTAACCCTGTATTTCCCCTGGGAAACATGCTTCAATACTCACTAACTCTGAGTTCACAGCAAGTTTAAGGAAAAGGCTACCACAAATAATGAGAACCAGCTATGTTTAAATCACTAACAGCTATTGCAGGAGGAGTGCTATGAAGAAATGTTAGGAAGTCTGAAGATATCATATGTGTGTGGATATGCACACTGTGCTGAGAAAATGTCCCCATCAGATCGGTCTGTAGACATGTCTATGGGGCATTAACTTGATTGATGATTGATGTAAGAGGACCCAACTCACTGTGAGTGAAACCATTTCTGGATAACTGGTCCCAGGTTATATAAGAAAGCCGGCTGAGCATGCCCTGGAGAGCAAGCCAGTAAGCAGGGTTCCTCTTGGCCTTTGCTTCAGTTCCTGCCATAAGGTTCCTGCTTTGACTTCCTACCCTAACTTCACTTCATGATGGATTATATTATAATATAATCCAATGGTTCTCAATCTTCCTACTGCTGCAACTCTTTAACACAGTTCCTCATGTTATAGTGACCCCCCCATCATAACATTATTTTGTTGCTATTTCATAACTGTAATTTTGCTACTGCTATAAATCATAATGTAAATATCTGATATGTAACTCCAAAGGGTCGTGATCCACAGGTTGAGAACCAATGAATTATAAGCTGTAACTCTTTCCTTCCCATTTCTTTTGTTCATGGTCTTTATCACAGCAAGAGAAAAGCAAACTAGGATACACACCCGCATGTGCACGTGTGTGTGTGGGTGAGGATGTAAATGTATGTGTAGATGTGCATGCATATGTGTGAGACTGCATACAGAAGTCAGAGGACAGTTCCAGATGTCGTTCCTTGGGAGCTCTCCACCTGGCTTATTTGTTTGTTTGAAGATTTATCTTGTTTTAGGGCCTAGAAAGATGGTTCAGTGGTTAAGAGAACTTACTGTTCTTCCAAAGAAGTCAGGTTTGGTTCCCAGAACACACATGGTGGCTCACAACAACCTGTAATTCCAGTTCCAGGTGATCCAACACCTTCTTCTGGCCTCTTCAAGCACCAGGCACATACATGGTGTGCAAACAGATATACAAGCAAAACATTCATACACATAAAATGAAAATAAATATATTCTTAAAAATGCAATGAGCCCAAGTGCTCACAAAGACCAGAAGAGAAAGGCAAATTCCCCTGGAGTTACAGGCAGCTGTGAGGCGCTCACCGTTGGTGCTAGGAACTGAGCTCATGTCCTCTGGAAGAAGAGTATGTGCTCTTTAACTGCCAAGCCATCTCTCCAGACCTTCCACCTTGTTGTCTGAGACAGGATCTCTCAGTGTCCTGTGGATCACCAAATGGACTAGACCCGTCTCTGCCTCCCAGAACCAGAATTACAAATGTGCTCACCACACCTGACAGATGCTTTGTTTTGTTTTGTTTTGTTTTGTTTTGTTTTGTTTTGTTTTGTTTTGTTTTGAACAGGCTCTGAGGATCACACTCAGGTCCTCATGCTGTCACAGGGAGCTCATTACCAATTGAACCATCTCCTCAACCTCAATACACTCCCAGCCAGGACAAAAATTAGTCCAAGGACTCCAAAGATGACCAGAGCAAGAAAAAGTAGAAGGTAATAAACTAGCAAGGGTGGAGAATTTTAGGAGGAAAGGGCTGGGATTTCTGAAAGAATCAGAGAGGTGCAATCAAGAATCATTAACAGCTAATATCGTAAGTGTGAGATTCTAGGTGTAAGTTTATGGCAAAACGTTGGTCCTTAATCTGAGCCCACTTCCTAAATGTTTTTAGGATAATCTCGTCAAAGGGGTGGGGATTGTCACAGTAGCATTAAAGGCCCATGAAGGAAAAATGTTTTCTTTGGTCAAGAGAATGGAATCCTTGGCCTGGGTGAAGATCAGACAATAAAGTTGGACAGATCAATCACCTTGCTAAGGGACCGCCCCTTGGAAAGTCAGGACCACCCCTCAGAAGGGTGGGAATTCCCCTCAGAAAGGAGGGTTCACCTTAAGCCATGCTAAAGAAGTAGGAGAAATACTTATACTTTTACTGAAATAATGTACTTTTCCTTTCCAGCATTCCCACTCTCTGTGCGGTTGCCTACAGAGCTACAGCCATGCACTTCCTGTCAGCCCACTTTCCTGAATTACGGTAGAAGTTCCTTTCCCTTCTCTTCCTCCTAGCTCTGCTCTAAGTTCATGGTCCCTAACACTACGGGGCTTCATTCTGTCTCTAAAACCCCTTCCCTGCCATGTGGCTGCTTGTCTGATGTACAGCTCACCTCCATGTAGACTCTACTCAAAATCCAAATGGCATGCTTTGAGAATTTCTCTTCTCTTCTCCATTTTCCTCCTCCAGGAAGCTGCCTAGATTTACATCTTGCCTGCTCTGGGACTTTTCTTTCCAACTCTAGTAAAATTGTCCTCAAACTTAAAAACAAAAATGTTTGGTTCTTGACTGGTGTTGAACCTGACAACTAGTATCCCTCACTCATTCCTCCTGCCTATAACAGAAGACCAACTCCCCATTCCCACCTCGCTTGGCTACAACATGTCAACCCTTTCTAGGACTACACATGTGGAAAAAGAGAACAACTACAGAGCACAGAAATGAGATTCTGTTTTACAGCTCAATGTGGTACAAACTGTAATCCATTTGCCTTTGTTATTGCTACACAAGCACTTCTATTATTCCCATACAGGAGAAAGGTTACCTTTGGAGGGAAATTATTCATGAGGGAAAAAATTTTGAATTTTGAACAAGCCATTTGGGTGACCTACAGAGATGTATAAAAACAGAACTTCAGACTATATTAGAGGACTAATAAAAAAATCAAAGCATAATCAAATTGCAGTCACACTCCTCTATTTAATTTAACCTTTGAGAAGCTTGGTGGCTATTCTCCTAAAATTATTTTCATCCAGTAACTGTCCAGGGAACAAAAAGTAGAAGGTACATTTAAATATATATATGTGCATTTACAAACATACAGTAATTTATTTACTTCCATGCTTTTATTCTACCAAAGAATTCTAGATTGTTTATTAAGGTGTCCTAGTTGGCTTTCTGCCGATGTGCTAAAACATTCTGCCCAAAAGCAACCTGGGGAGGAAAGGGTTGATTTGGCTTACACTTGTAGGTCACATTCCGTCATGGAGGAAAGCCAAGGCAAGGCAGGAGCTTAAAGCAGAAACCATGGAAGAATATAGCTTACTGGCTTGCTCTCAAACTCATGATGAGCTTTCTTACACAGCCCAGGCAACTAGCAATCAAGACAATCCTCTCTCTCTCTCTCTCTCTCTCTCTCTCTCTCTCTCTCTCTCTCTCTCATACACACACGCACACACACACACACACACACACACATACACAGCCAATCTGATGAAGAAATTCTTCAATTGAGGTTCCCTCTTCCTAGATGTGTGAAGTTGACAACCAAGATCAGCCATAAGCCTTCTCAGCCTTTTTGTTACCATTTGTTAAGGGGATTCATTCTGAAGAATTTAAGGATTAGTGCCCAATCTTGAAGTGTGTCCCAAAAATTTCACATAGACACACACACATTACTCTGCCCTCATAATTAAGCCAATTTCAAATGAATTTTCTTTAGTTTCTTAAATGATAAGATTGCTGATTAGGAATTCATCAAAGTTCAATATCCAACAAATACAAAAGAAATAAATTCTATTCTTATTTTTTCCATTTTTCTTTAAAATATTTGTAAAAGAGGCTAGAGAGACAGCTCAGTGGTTAAGAGCAATTGACATTCTCCCAGAAAACCTGGGATTGGTTCCCAGCACCCACATAAGGTGGTTCACAACCACCTTATATAACTCCAACTCTGGAGAATCCAAAACCCTCTTCTGTCCCCTTCAAGCACTACATACATATAGTGAACACACACTCAGGCACACACATACACATGTACATTTAATGAACGAATCTTTAAAAATATGTTTTAAAATGTGAAACCCCTGTGATTTTTCCAGTTTCACAAGATCCTCCACCTCCAGGATCAGGAGAAACTGTTGATTGTTAGAACTAACTAGAAATGATTAAATCTGAAATTTGCCCAAACTTTAACAGAGTTGATGAACTAGAGGAAAATGGGTAGAGGTAGTTCATGGAGAAAAACTGAACCAATTAATATTAGAATTATTTCAAAGGCATCCATGGAACTCCCTCATTAAATTTAAAAAAGTGTGCCATTGTCAAGGGCTGACATAGCTAGGAAGAGTCCAGCACTTTGATACACGACTGGTAGTTCTAGAGATGGATCTATCTAACTTCCAAGAAGCTAGCTAAGAGCAGTGATAACAGACAGCCCATTGACTGAGACTTAAACTTTCTTTTTTTGAGACAGCATCTCATGGATCCCAAGCCAGGCTTAAACTCGATGTATAGCTAGCTGAAAGTGACCTTGAACACCTGATCCTGATCCTCTTAGGTCTTACCTCCCCAGTTACTCAGTAAAGACTATGTGAAGGGCTCCAACTAGCTAAGCACCTGGTGCATTTATTCCCTGAGAACCTTGAATGACCATTCCCCAACAGCTGATCAGGCTAGCTTGATTTCAAGCAAAATGTGTGATTGCTAAAATTAGCACCAAAATCTAAAGGATGACATTTGTTGTCTTCTTGATGCATTTTCCTGTTGTTTTTCTTCAATTTTCCATTAAAAAAACCCAGATTACTATGATATTTAGGGGAAAATGTTATCCAAAAAAGAAAATATTGTCATGCTGATTCTATTTTAGGCCAATTATATATTACTAGTATTTTCAAACCCTAACTTGTAGTTCCTATTACAAGAAGTGTATATTTGGCTAGGTATGATGGTTCACACTTATACACTTATAATCCCAGAACTCAGAAAGTAGAAGCTAGAGGATCAGGAGTTCAAAACCAACCTCTGCTACATAGCAAGTTCAAGAATAATCTGGACTATATCAGATCCTGTCTCAAAAAAAAAAGAAAAAGAAAAAGAAAGCAAAAAGGAAGGAAGGAAGGAAGGAAGGAAGGAAGGAAGGAAGGAAGGAAGGAAAGAAAGAAAGAAAGAAAGAAAGAAAGAAAGAAAGAAAGAAAGAAAGAAAGACAGACAGACAGACTAATCTCCTTACTTATTCTACAAGATAGGTCCTATTAATATAATATCCTTTTCTGAAGAAATAAAGACACAAAAATCGAACAATCTACCCAAAGTTATCCATCTATTAAATCAGTAGTTTTCAACCTTCCTAATGCTGCAACCCTTTAATACAGTTCCTCATGTTGTGCTGACCCCCAACCATAAAATTATTTTCATTGCTACTTCTTAACTGTCATTTTGCCACTATTATGAATCAAAATGTAAATATCTATGTTTTCTAATGGTCTTAAGTGACCCCTGTGAAAGGGTCATTCAACACCCACAAAGGGGTCATACCCTACAGTTGAGAACCACTATATTAAATGATGAAGCTAACATATGAACTTTAACCCTTTGGTTCCCAAGTTCATGCTTTTAACTAGTTTAGTGCTCCAGTAGAGGAGGACATGTCAGCAGAGCCTGGTATCAAGGTCTGGTAGGGCTCCAAGCAGCCTATTAGACAAGAAGTCTCCCTTGGAAGAAAATTATTGGCATATTAGTAAGATCTAAAAGGCCAGACTTATATCCTCTCCATCTATTTCTCTTAGCTTTGGTATATAACAAACTTTTTTTAAAAACTTAATGACATAAAAACTACAGCCAGGTATGTCACCCTTGGCATTTTGGGCTGGGTGGTTCTTCTACTAGCCTTCCATTCTACTTAGTTGAGCTGTGTAAGTCATTTGATGGTCAATGAAACATCCTGGATTCTGGAAGTCAGTTGACAATCAACTAGAGCAAAACAATGGCCACAGATCTATTGTCATCCACATACGGCAATGTCAGGGTCCTAGGATCCTCAAGATTAGCTAAGTCTCCAAGAAGCAAAAGTGTTTCTGGTCTGTGCTTATATCCTTTTTGCTATTGACCAAAGTAAATTGCTAAGAGCAAGTGTGGAAAGAGACTAGCCAAAGACATAGTAAATAATTGGTGGCTATGTTAGTCATCTTTCCATTACCACAACAAAATTAAAAAGAGGAAAGGTCAAGGCAGGTGTGGTGAAGTATGCCTGTAATCTGAGCATTAGGAGGTAGGAGGATGGGGAATTCAAAGCCATTCTCAGCTAGAGTGAGTTTGAGAGCAGCCTGGGTTAAATGAAGCTGGATCTCAAAACTAAAATATAGGCTGGGGTTCAGTGGGTAAAGGAGCTTACTGCTGACAATGTAGACCTGAATTCCATCCTCAGAACCCATATGATGGAAGGAAAGATCTGACTCCCACAAGTTGTCCTCTGACCTCCATGCATATGTGCCATGCACACGTACAAATAAATAAATGTGACTTTTAATTTAAAAATCAAAGGAAAAGGAAAAGTTTATTTGAGGCTCACAGTTCTGAGTTTCAGTGCATGGCTAGTAGTTGCCATTGATTTGGGGTTGTGGCAAACAGTAGGTTATAGTGAGAATGCATGGTAGAGGAAGGTACTCACCTCATGTCAATCAAAAAGCAAAAGGAGAGATACAAAGGAAAGGGGGTTCTATTACCCCTTTCAAGGGAAACACCCTAATGACCTTCCTTCTACTAGACTTCACCTCTTTAATGTCCCACCACTTTGAAATACACCATACTGCAGACCAAGTCTTCAAAACATGGGCCTTAGGTGAACATTTATTCAAACTGTAGAAGTGGCCATTTATACACTCTATTGATAACTCCATAATCAAATTCAGAACCTAGTAAATAGTAGGCATGAAATAAATGCTTCCTGAATGAAATGCTAGCTCCCCTGTATGAAATAATCGAGCAGATCTCTTTTCTGTCTGCACCAATGACACCACACCAAGCAGTCTGTCTTTACAGAAGAGTATCTCACCATAGATGATGGATTTCTGTGGCTCCTAGGATGTGTTCTTCCTGGTAGTTGCTTCTAGCCTAAAACTCTTAGAATCCCAGAAGTTGCATTGAGCTCCCAAAAAGACCTGCCTGTCCCTCCAAATTTCTGCCAAGTCCCTCAGCAATGCCCTCTGGTGGCTTCTTCAGGTTGTGCAGTGCATTGAGACCTTTTATACTCCAGCGTTCATTTGTGTGTACTCTAAATGAATGGTTTTCAACAAGGGTAATGTCTTACTGATTCTATTCTATTGCTATGAGCAAGGCAACTCTTATAAAAGAAAGTATTTCACTGGGGGCTTGCTTACAGTTTCAGAGGGTTAGTCCATTATCATCATGGAGGAAAGCAGACAGACATGGTGCTGGAGCAGGAGCTGAGAGCTTTACATCCTGATCAACAGGCAGCAGGTAGAGAGGAGAGAGAGAGAGAGAGAGAGAGAGAGAGAGAGAGAGAGAGAGGCTGGGCCTGACATGGGCTTTTGAAACCTCAAAGCCCATTTCCAATGACACACTTCCTCCAACAAGGCCACACTCCCTAATCCTTTCTAAACAGTTCATCAGCTGGGGACTAAGCTTGCAAATAGATGAGGCTATGGGGACCATTTTCATTCAAACCACCACAGGTGACAAGATCTCACAGATGAAATTCATTGATGTCTTGAGGAATTTGAGGCTATTGCTGTTCATATAAATACACAACTCTAACCTCAAAGAGAATAAAAGTTAATTCTGGAGCCAAATATGAGTGACCATGGCCCAAGAACACTGATTTAGGTTTCCCCAAATATCATGTTTCAACATAGTTCTTGTTTCATACAGTTTCTATAGTAACAGAACAAAGTCAGGAATCAAGATACTTTCAAATACTTCGGTGAAAGCATCAGGTGGGTGGGTTACAGGAAAGCAAGGACATCTCTGCTACAGGCCTCAGTTGGCAGGTGACATTTTTAGCGTTTGAGTTGGTGCAAGCTAGGGGTCTCACAATCAATCCATTCCAAAAGGATTTACCTAGTCACAAGGATGTTAGTTCACACATAGAGGTAGACAATAAATGGCTTTTAAGGAAGCTAAAGACAGTCCAAGCTGATTCAGCTCTGGGCCTACAACATTACAACTCTACAATCACTAAAGTTTTGATCAGTGAATCAACTTTGCAAAATGTCTAATGTAGGTGAAACTTTTCTTCAGGCAACCTCAATTCGTATCACATTTGGAGGAAAGTGCTAACCTGTAGTCAAAGTCAAAAGCACGGTTTTTGTCCTCCAATGTCCTCCAATGCACAAAACATTCCCTCATATGGCACAATTAACCAGTCTAAAATGGCAAGTATCTGCTGGGGATGTAGCTCAGTGGTAGAGCATTTGCCTAGTATGGTCGAGGCCCTGAGTTCAATCCCCAGAACCAGCAAAATATCTTCAGCTGAGAAACCAAGCCTTATTCTCAGTGAGCCCTTCTTTGTTTTAAGGATTTATGTGAGGGGGGCACAATACAGAAACTGCCAAAATGGCCACTACATTGGGGGCAAGGTTTTTATTGTGAACAAGAAAGAGGAAATATTCAGAAGCATCTGGAAGAGTCCAGAGCAGAGAGAAAGACAAGTAGGCTGGATATGGCCAGAGCTATCGGCAAGAGAGGTTTATTAGGAGGATGAGGAGCTGTGGGAGAGACTGTTTCAGGGGACAGAAAAGCCATTTCACAAGATCCTGGGGAAGGCTGGCTTTTATCTAATTACCAGAAATCTTTTATAGTTCAGCTTGAATTCATTTCTAGACATATGGACTATCTGAGATCTAACAAAGGATACACCTTCATGCCCACCCAGGGCTGTTACAAGGATAAATTACCAGCTCTGAAGAGAGTCAATCTCTGGGCAATAATCCTAACTCTTAACATGCCACTTAAATAGTTCATGGAGCATCTCACATTTCCCGGGGTTTGCCAGACAAGCCAAACTCTAAATGGGAGCTTGGTTACATGCAAGATGATCTTGTCATCTCTTCTTATTATCTATGCTCAATCCTGCTGATTCCAAAAGTAATTTTCTCAGGAAACAGGAGTGCTTAATAGTTTTTTATTGTAAGCCAGTTAATAGACCCAGGAAATAAAAATGGCTTCCAATGGAGAACTGCATTGTGGGATTGCTGTGTGAACCATCAGAACTCTTTAATAAAATGCACCTTAGTACAAGGAATAATCCAGCTTTAACAAAATGATGCTTGTTCTGTTTCTTAATGTCAGGGAGGACACCAAGAGCAGAGAGAATGAAAGCTATGCAGACACTGATTGCAGTGGCAGCTCCCAAGTACAAAAGCAACAGGAAATGAAAGCTTTAACTTTCTCTCCTCTTGCCACAGCTTTTAGCAATGATAATTAGAGGAGAGTGGCTGACATTTCCCTAGCATGAAAGATAAACTCAAATTTGCCCAGGAAATTTACTTCTGAGATTTTTCTCCAAAAGAACTCAGTAGGAAAGGTGCTTTTTATTAACCCCAGCCTTTGTACCTTGCCTGGTCCCTTTCTTATGCTACCTTCATTTAGGAGCTAGGAAAGCACTCCTCCTCCCTTACAGTCACAATAAGGCTGGGAGGGGTGAGGAAGAGGAGCACGGAGAGGCCCAGGCTCCCACTGTTCTTTGTATCACTCTCAACACTGTCCACTCCCAGCCCTCCACCTCCACCTTCTCTCTTTTCCCTCCTGTTTCCCTCCCGCCTGCCACTAGATTTCTGAGTCCCTGGGAGTCACAGGTGGAGGACCCCAGGGATGGCAAGCAAATCAGCTAAGCTATGGGGGAAACAAACAGGCCCTTCTACATCCTGCAGGGTTTGCTGTCTGGCTCAGACTGGGATCTGGAACCCAAGGCCTTCTGCTCTGGTTATTTCCTGATAAGGCCTGTTCTGGTGTTACTGAAGGGGCTCTGAGGGTGTCCCATGATGCAGTGTCCATGTTCTTTGTGTCTCAAACATCGAATTGGATGAGATGTGCAGGAGGAATGGTGAAAGCATAGGTTTATGGCAACAAGGTGGCTCCACAAGTTCAGGACTGAGTTTCAGCCCCAGGACCTGCGTGGTGGAAATCAATAACTGACTCCCACAATTTGTTCTCTGACCTAGTGGGTGTGCACATACACACGATGAATAAATATGTATATTTAAAATGTTTAAGTATAGGTTTACTAAAAGCGAGAGCAAATACACAGAATATATTTCATGGAGTGGGAACACGCATGTGGTTGAAGAGCCCTGCCGTTTTTTCCAGGTTCTTTTCATGAGTTTAGGTGGAAGGAGGAGTCAATCCCCAAGGACAAGGATGGGGTGGATCCTTATCCTGGTTGACAGATGAGCTATTACATAACTCTGGACAATCTATGTGTGAGTGGGCTATAATCCCATAATTTTAAGCACATTTATGCCCAGTCATGCATATACATGAGACAGTAAATAACTTTCTCTTGACAGGTGATTACAAGGGCAGGCTGGCCATTACTACACTTGTGCCAAGTTCTGTCTCAAGCTGGCCTTGCTTGTCTGTCCTTTGGCAGGAAGTGTCCAGGCCCAAACAATCCATAGGAGTGGAGGTACTAGGTGTTGTCCTACTAGGAAGAGATACTCAAAAAGAGGTGCTCCAGGTTACTCTGCTGTCCCTACACTAGCTGATCTCTTTGGGATTTGAAACAATCCAAGCTAGAGGCAGGAGTCTGTCCCCAGTCCTTTGTGTTACGAGCCCAGCTTCTTATGTGGACCCAGTTTCCTTGAGCTTTCAGTTATAATAAATTATTTTAAATTACAGTGTAGAAGACAGTACCTGGCATAAATATCCCTTCTCCTCTACCATGTACAAGAATCTAGGAAACAGGAGTATGGTACTTCAGACTTCCAGTTCTCTCAACTGAAGAACAGAGATGAAATGGAAGACTCCACCCCCCATCCCCTGCCCGGCCAACAAAGTTGTAAAACTAAAACTGCACTTGAATCAAAAGTGTTTATTGAAATTGGACCTGTGTCTCAACAAGCTAGGCCAAGAAGAAGCAGAAGTACAGGGAAATTCTGTGTCCACCCTCACCAGAGGTAGCCTGTCTCCTTTCGCCATAAACAAGACTGAGAAATCTTTCCAAACACCATAAAGAATCCATTTAAGGCACAAGGAGTGTGTGTGATGATATTGTGTCCCCCAATATATTGTGCACCCTAATAAACTTATCTGGGGTCAGAGAACAGAACAGCCACTAGACAGACATAGAGACCAGAAAATGGTGGCACACACACACCTTTAATTCTATCACTTGGGAGGCAGAGATCCATCCAGATCTCTGTGAGTTCAAGACCACACTGGGTACAGCCAGGCATGGTGACACACACCTTTAATCCCAGGAAGTAATGGCAGGAAGCAGAAAGGTATATAAGGCGTGAGGACCATGAACTAGAGTCTTTTTAAGCTTTTAGGCTTTTGAGCAGCAGTTCAGTTGAGATTCATTCCAGTGAGGACTCAGAAGCCTGCAGTCTGAGGAAACAAGATCAGCTGAGGAGTTGGGGAGGTGAGGTTGGCTGTGGCTTGTTCTGTCTCTCTGATCATTCAGAATTCACCCCAATAGCTGGCACCGAGTTTTTTATGAATAAGACCTTTTAAAATTCGAGTTACAAGTGTGGCTGACTGGAAGAGCACTTTACCAGGAATATATAAAAGTCCTTGTTGGAGCCTATGCTGGTTAGTTGTAACTATCCACTTGATACAAATTAGAATCACCAGGGAAGAGAATCTTTATGAGGAATTGTCTCAGTTAAGTTGTCCTGTGGACATGGCTGCTGGGGAGTTGTAAATTGATATAGGAAGACCCAGCCCATTGTGGGTGGCACCATTCCCTATGCAGGGAAATTTGAAGTGTATGAAAGAGGAGGAAGCTAGCTAAAAGCAAGGAAGCGAGGATCTTTGTGTTTATTTTCTTTCTGTTCTTAAACATGGATGTGATGGCTTAAGTTCTTCCTTGACTTTCCTGCAATAATGGATAACCTAGAATTGTAAGCCAAAAAAACCCTTTCTTTCCCAAAGATTTCCTCTAAGTATCTCTCCTGGAATCTTTTCTTTCAGCCCCACAATTCCCCAACTCATCTTTTTCCTCTAGCTCAAGACACTACACTTAATACATTTATGTGGAAGATGTTATTTAGCTCAGTCCTGACTTCTTTCTCCAGTCAGTGCTGGTGAGATCACAACGTTCTAGAAGTCAGGGATTGTATGTTCTACTTAAGTAGCACCACAAAACCCACTTTTATCAAACTATTCTATTGTCTCCATCACAGCAGGGGTTGAGTAAGGGCTGGGAAGGAGAGGTAAAGTGTCCCTAAACTCTCCTGTCCATACAAAACAACTCTTCCCTGCCTAGCTGTTGAATACAAATATACAAGTCTCGAGGAAGATGGACAGGGTTAATATCATCCACAGAAGAAAGGGAGGAAAGGATTCAGGAAAGCAGGTTTGAGTGGAGTGGGTAGTAGTGTGGATCTGGGAATCCGCCTGAGACATGTTCAAACATGTTAGAAACAATGTACTTAACACCAGGAATGGAGTGCGAATTTTACACAATGGAAGATGATAAAATTGACAATTCACAATGCATAAAAGTGAATAGAGAAAGCCTAGAGAAGTGTGGCACCCAAACTATCCTGAAATAAGGTGTTAAATAAGGTATTACGTTTTTAGGGTTTTGTTTTTGTTTTTGTTTATTGTTGTTTGTTTTGGTTTTTGTGCGTTTTTTTCTTTTAGTGTGACTGGCTAGTAATTGAAAATGTGTCTCCCCTTAGAATGACTCTTACTCTTTCAAGTACCCTTTGCATCTTTTAGGGTTCAAGTCAATTTCTTTTTCTTTTTAATTTTAATTTTTTTCATTTTACATACCAAAGTTCCCCCTCCCTCCCCTTCTCCTGCTCCCTCCCATCTCACCCCACCCACACCCACACCCCCATCCACTCCTCAGAGAGGGTAAGACCTCCCATGGGAGTCAACAAAGTCTGGTATACTCAGTTGGGGCAGGACCAAGCCCCTCCCCCCTGCATCAAGGCTGAGCAAGGCATCCCACCATAGGGAATGGGCTCCAAAAAGCCAGCTTGTATGCCAGGGACAGATCTTGGTCCCTGCTAGGGGCCCAACAAACAGATCAAGCCACACAACTGTTACCCACATTCAGAGGGCCTAGTTCAGTCCCATGCAGGCTCCCCAACTGTCAGTTCAGAGGCTCAAGTCAGTTTCTAATTGTCACCCACAAAATCTTCTCAAATGTTCTGGCCACAATGGTACTTTCCCATTTAAAAATATAGATTGTATTGTTATACTCCTTTCTTTGGGTTCTCCGTCTTCTGCCATCCATCCAATATATTGTTGTAGCAATCTTGATCAGGGCTCTGTTGAAGCCCGTAAAGAGAAAGCCACTTCCTTCTGGTCAAAAAATGGAATCCACCTGTGGGTGGGGACAAGTCATTGTTTCCTCTCTCATGGGTTAATCCATCCAGTTGTGCCTCTCAATCACCTAACAAAGATATCATCCCTCAAGAAGGCTGATTCACCTTAAACCAAGCTAGAGAGGTGGGAGGAATAATTATTCTTTAAATGAAACTATGTCTTTTTCCTTCCCAGAATCCCTGCTCTCTGTGCAGTTGCTGTAAAGCCAACATGAGGCTCTGTTAGGTCAACCTACCCTCAGAAAGATGTAACTTTTCCTTTTCTTCTTTTTCTCTCTCATGTTGGACAGAGGCTAAGCGTGCTTATTCTGGTACTTTGGGCTTCTTGATTGTTTTTCTGTGGCTGTGGCCCACTCCCACCTTTTTGCTATGTGGCTGCCTGCTCACTAAACTTCCATGCCTTATTCAAAACATACAGCTTTCCTTCTTCCTCTTCTCCAGCTCCCTCCTCTAGACACCTACTGGGATTTGCAGTTTGCCTGTTCTGGGTTTTTTTTTCTTTTAAACTCTAGGGCTGTCTTCAGACTTTCTTGTGAGTCCATTCTTAAAATCTTTTATAAGCAAGACTAAGAACTCTGGGAGAGATCCCAATTTTCCTAGTAACATTATTATGGAAGTACTATTAAACCAGTTTTCATTATATTGTACCTCTACTCAAAAACATTGACTGGTTCATCTCCAGCAACGGGATTTGAAAAATTGAAGGAAATTGCTCATTTATAACAAACAATGTATTTTGCAGGCGTTGGCTCAGCAAGTCTCCTCTGTAACATTTTTTGCAGGATTTGGGAGGACGGGCAGGCTGTCTCATTCCTTTCTTACACTACTCCACAGTTTAAGATCATGGTCTGTTCATCTGTGTACCAATTCAATACAGCCTCCAAACCTCTAGACAAAATACAAGGATATATATTAATGTTTTTCAAAGCTTCAAAGGCTAACAAGCAAGGAGTTACTATTAATATGTAAATTATGTATTAATATGTAAGTATTAGCATGTAAGTATAATGAAAAGGATTCTAACCGTCCTTCAGGAGAATTTGTGCCCATGGTTGGAGTATTGTAACTGCTAGTTAAATGTTCCTAAACCTGATCCAATCTAGTCACACACTAGTGAGAGATGTCTAAAAACTTATTCTAATATCTGCTGAATAGCCAGAGGACTGGGACCAAAACTGAAACTGATTAACATGGTATCTTTAATCTTGACTACACATCACAATCTCTAATGTTCCCTCCCTTCAGGACCTCTGGGGGTGGACCTGGACATCAGCAATCAGGTCCTAAACTGTGGCTAAAGAGGAGAGCTACTGTGTTAAATAGGTGGCTTCTTGCTGTCTCTGTAGAAAGGGGCATGAATAGGCCAAGCCATGTAACACTAGTTCTTTCTTTAAAAAAAATTATTCACTTTTTAAGTTTCATACAAATATATATCCCCCACCCCACCTTTTAGTCCCTTTGTTCCCCTACACAATTTTACTTCTATTTTCATGCATACACATATGCATACACAATTTAACATAAAATGTAGGAAGCACAAAAGAGAGAAAGCGTGTCATATTTGTCTTTCTGAGATTCATTTAATTTGCTTGCTATGTCTCCAGTTACGTCCATTTTTCCGATCAACAGAGTGAGTTCATCCTTCTTGTACCTGAGAATAATTCCGTTGTGGAGACTGGAGAGATGACTCAACAGTTAAGAGCACTGGATGAGCTTCCAGAGGATCCAGGTTCTATTCCCAGCACCCACATGGCAGTTCACAACCATCTGTAACTCCAGTTTCAGGGGATCAATCACCCTTTTCTGGCCTCCATGAGTACCAAGCATGAAAGTGATGCACAGACACACAAGCAGGCAAAACACCTATACAATACACATCAACTGTCTTTTTTAAATTCTATTGGGACTATAGACTACATTTACTTTATCCCTTCCTCTACTGTTGGACACCTAGGTTGGTTGTCTCGGTTTTTGTGAATCATGCTGCTGTAAACTATAGTTGGACTTTTTTGTTGGAACCATCTGCTCCCCAATAATGACATGGAGATTTATTATTAATTATGAAAGCTCAGCTGATAGCTTAGGCTTGTTTCTAGCCAGCTCTTACAACTTAAATGAACCCATTTCCATTAATTTAGTTTCTGCCTCATAGCTTTATTACCTCATCTCTATAGTGCCCACCCTGCTTGCTCTGCATCTCCTGGCATGTCACTCTTCTTTCCAGTGTCCTCTCTGCCTAGAAATCCTGCCTAGCTATTGGTCATTCAGGTTTTTAATAAACCAGTCAGAGTAACACATATTCACAGTGTACAGAGATTATCTCTGTGATATGTTGACTTAGAGTCCTTTTGGTAAATGCCCCGGAGTGACATAGCTGGGTTATGCTGTAGCTATATTATTAGAGCTTTT
>LZPO01017283.1:430685-445056 GCA_001675575.1 Neotoma lepida | reverse complement strand
TGGATCCCTAGGCTGGAATTACAGGTGGTTGTGAGCCACCTGGAGTGGGTGCTGGGAACAGAACTCAAGTCCTCTGGAAGAACAAGAATCGCACTTGACTGCTGAGCCATCTCCCTAACCCAATTGTCAGTTTCTTGAGGAAGCAGCCATGTTTCTACATAAGATAAACACACAGAACTGTTCTGATATCAAGAGAATTACAAGCAAGGGGAAATTGGCTGAACTTTGCAACAACGCTATCTTGCTTCTAGAAAAAAGAGAAAAATCTATATCATTTGTAATTCTGCAGGGAAGCCCTGTTGTCTTCTGATCTAATTGAAACCATTATTAAATTACTTCTCAATTGATGTTGAAAACGGAAAAGACTTTGCTGAACGATCATGTCTCAACATTGATTTTTATATACCATCCACTCCTGGCTTTGACTCTGGGGCCAAGCTCCCTGCCTGTATTTTCAGAGAGATTGTGAACAATGATCAATGGACCAACACCTGGCCCTACAAGGTGAAAGTGAAACTCTTTCTCAAGCTTGCCTCTGCTTAAAGTGGTACTAGGTGAGAGGTCAAAGATATCTCAAATCTTCCGATAATGAGGTATTTAAATTCTGTCACAGAAACGCTTTTTACAACACTGAAACAGTTATTACATTATCCAGACATTCATAAAACTTCAATTTGGTTCACAAAGTACATCAGAGCCTTTGCATTTTTGAGCGCTATGGACCCACAAAATGACAAATACTACACAAGTTATACTATCTCCCATACAACAAAAACAAAAAGTACCTGGGGACTGGTAAGATGTCCCTGTGGGTCAAGGTGCCTGATGCCAAGCCTGATGACCTGATTTTGGTCCCTAAAACACTCACGGTGGAAGAAGTAAATTGAAATGACTCTGAGTATTGTCTTCTGAACTCTAAATGTATATGTAGACACACATAGATAGATAGAGAGAGAGAGAGAGAGAGAGAGAGAGAGAGAGAGAGAGAGAGAGAGATGATAGATAGATGCTTTTAAGAAAATAATTATAAGTAAACCTACTGAGATTCATGTCTAGGAGAGGAAAAACAAAACTTTGTGGCCCTCCTTGTCCTTAAACCAAGGGAATCCTGGCACAATCAATGTCATATTTCTATTCCTTAGTCCTTGGCCTCAGGTCCATCCTGGAGCAGTACCTGCCTAACACATCGTCCCTGGTTCTCTCCCCTGCAATTTCAACCTTAGTCTTCCACCAATCTGCTGTCTTTAGGAGATAAACACTATGTATTTGAAACAGGAGGCTGCTCTTTGTGAGGCTACTTTGTCACCCTCCACTCTCTTAGGATGTTTGTTCTCTTGTTTGCCAAGGAGCAAGTGTTGTTTTAATATGTGTACACCTATACATACACGAATGCACGTCTGCATACAGTCAGCCCTCTATCCGTAGGTTTTGCATCCACAGGTTCAACTAACCTCAGATGGGAAAGATGTTGTAAATTGCATCTGTACCAAAAATGTAGACTTTTTCCCTTGCCATTAGCCCTGAACAATTCCATAAAACTGCTTGCATAGCATTTATACTGTGTCAGGTAGTACTAACAATCTAGAGATAATTTAAAGCATATAAGAGGATATGTGGGTGGAGGGCTAGGGATGTAGCTTAATTGGTAGAGTGCTTGCCTTGCATGCAGGAAGCCCTAGGTTGAATCCCTAGCACCATATAAACTAGGTGTAGTCACAGATTCTTGGAACCCTAACACTTAGAAGGTAGAAGCAGAAGGAACAGGAGTTCAAGGGCACTCTCAGTTACACAGTAAGTTGGAGGCCAGCCTGGGCTACCTACGTATAACCCTGCCTCAAAGGCAAAACAAAACAAAGACCATTTGTATAAGCATCCACGTGGTGGAGTCTTAGAACCAATCAAGGACAGCAAGAAATATGGTTGTACACAGCTGTGAAGGAAGGGTTAGCTTTTGACACAGTTTGAGAGTACAGTCCCTCATGGGAGGAGGTCATGGCAGCAGGAGTGTGAAGCAGCTGGTCACTGTGCATAAGCAGTCAGGAAGCAAAGAGCTGAAGGCTGTGACTCCCTCGCTTTCTCCTTTTTACTCAGTCTAGGATCCCAGTGCAGGAAACGAATGCTGCCCACAATCATGGTGGGTCTTCCCACCTCAGTTAGCCCTCCCGGGAAGATGCCCTCAAACACACCCGCAGATTTCTACCTGATTTGAAATCCCATCAATCAATGTTAACCAGCACAAGAAGGAAGGTGCTTTCCCAACCTCAGGGAATCTTAAGACTGGAAATGTTTCATGGCCCATAATAACCTCAAATAAGTTGTCTACCCTACAACTAGTGCCTCCTAAAGTAGTCCATTCCACTGTTTTAATCATTAAATACATGGAAATAAGTCTCTACACTCTGAAGTCCACTAGTGTTCTCCACCAACACATTTCAAGTACCTAAATCATATCTCTTCCAACTCTTAGTCTGGGGGAATCTGAAGAAGCCTTGAGTGAAAGTGTAAAGAATGGATAAGGTCCTGGGTGAATGTGCATTGTCGACATGGGTACAAACGTGTCAAGGACCCCATGCCTGGGACCTATTGGAGTTGTAAATCCTTCCCTCTGGAGTGAGGCTTAGAAGCATGGCAAAGCCTTCTTATGGTCGATACACGAGTGTTGACAGTGTGTGTGTGAGTATGCGTGTTTGCAAATGATTGACCAGTGCATGCAAAACCTAGCAACTGTAGCTTCCTCATCCAGGATGATGAAAACCTGAGACTAGCTCTCCCCTCCCACCATGCTGTACATAATAAACAAGCCAAGGTTCTGGCTTGTTGTGTAGTTGGTACCACTCCATCAGAGTGCACATTGCCCGCCTGACCCTGGCTTTTCTGTCTGTGTCTGTGTGCCTGTTCCTTCTTCATTCCCCTGCTGTCCCTAGTCAGGGCAAGTCCCAACCTCACTGGACATGGCATTTGGTTTCTGTTCTCATTGCTGTGACATAGCACATTGACAAAGGCAGATTAAGAGAGAAAATATTCGGGCTCACAGTTCAGGTTGCAGTCCATCATGGCAGGGAAGTCCAGGTGGCAGGAGCTTGAAGCAACTGGCACATCACATCTAAATCACTAACAGAGAGCAATGAATGCATGTTTACTGCTGCTCAGTTCCCTGTCTCCATTTAGCCAGTCCAGGAGCCCCTGCCTAAGGAATGGCCCTTCTCACAGAGGACAGATCTTCCCGCTTGAATTAAGATAATCATGATAACCCTCCACAGGCACGTCCAAATGTCCACCTCCCAGGAGATTCTAGATCCTATCAAGTTGACAATTTATACTATCCAAAACAGCAAGTTTAACATTCCTGGTTTATTCAGCTAATTTTTTAGACAAGGTTTCTAGCCCAGGATACCCTCAAATTCACTAAATAGTTGCATATGACCATGAATTTGCCTGCCCGCTGAGATTACAGATGTGGGCCACCACAGCCTGTTTTATTTGTTGTTAAGGATGGAGCCATGGGCCTTGTGCATGCTAGGCAAGCATTCTAGCATTTGAACTACATCTTAGCCTGTTCAGCCACCTCTTAAAAGTGGATTTCTAGCCTCCAATGATTCATGAGATGGATAATCTGCAATCACACTGCAGAAAGATGGAACTCTCAGAGACTTGTAGGGAAAATATTGACTCCACTCAACAAAGACTAGCTGTCTTCCATCCACACTGTTCTAATTAATCCACCAAGCCACATGTGAAGTCTGTTGTGAGGGCTATCAGAAATTCTGATTATCAGTGTTCTCTAGAGACAGAACCAATAGGATATGCATGTTGATATGTGAGTGAGGATTTAAGGAAATTAATTCATGGTAGCTGAGAAATACCACAATAAGTTGCCTATAAGCCAAAGAGACCCCAGCATGTCAGGAGCATTGTCCATCTAAGTCAGAACACCTCAAAACTATGGAAGCTGATGATGCAGCAATGGGTTTGAGGCCAAAAGCTTAACAACCAGGAGAAATATTGTTAAGTCCTAGCATCCAAAAGATGGCAAGCCTGACATTCTGGTGGCCAAGACAAGAGACCAGTGTGTCCCAGCTTTAAGATGTCAGCTCATCTTCTGTGTATATGATCTCCAGAGCCCAGCCAACTGAATGGGACTTGTATTAGTTGCTTCTTTCATTCTCTGATAAATGCCATGACAAAAACAACCTGAGAGAGAAAGAGTTTGAGGGTACAGTCCACTGTAGCAAGGAAGGCAAGGCGGCAGGAGCTTTAAGGCCCTGGTCCATTGCATCTGCAGTCAAGAAGCAGAGAGTAATGGACACTAGCACTCAGATCATTTTCTCTCATTCAGTCCAAGATCCTAGCTTGTGGAATGATGCTGCTCACAGTTCAGGTGAGTCATCCCATCTCAGCTAATCTAATCTAGATAATCCTTCATAGACTTGTCTGGAGGCTAGCCTAATCTAGAAAACCTATCACTGTCATGTCCAGAGGTCTGTCTGCCATGTGAATCTAGATCTCAAGTTAACAATCAATATGAACCTTTATAATACCGATCCATGTTCAGGACCATGTTTTGTTTTATTTTGTTTTTCCACCTGGGTGAGTCAGACTCACATGCTACTCTTCTATGGAAACACTTTTATAGACATATTCAAAACCACACTTTTCTGGGTTTCTAGGTAAACTTTATTCCAGTCAAGTAGACACTTTAAAAAAATTATTCTAAAAGGTGTGGATTGATTGCCTGGCTACTCTATCCAAAAGGAGAAGGGTGAGGTTTAAAGATGGAGTGAGAGAGAGATCAGATGAAAAGTTCCAAACTTTAAAGACAGCAATCACATGAATAATGCTGCCTTGATTTTTCAAAAGAGAAAGGCCATGAATTTTCCAAGCCACAGACAGATGAATCTGATATTGGTTCTAACTCAGAGATTGGGAAACCTTTTCTCTAAATTGCCAGGGA
The DNA here is from genome assembly GCA_001675575.1 of Neotoma lepida. Taxonomy (NCBI): domain Eukaryota; kingdom Metazoa; phylum Chordata; class Mammalia; order Rodentia; family Cricetidae; genus Neotoma; species Neotoma lepida. The sequence goes on along the minus strand of LZPO01017283.1, from coordinate 440,105 downwards.
GTCTCTATTTCAGGCTTTGCAGAGAAAAGAAATGAGACTAACCTGGCTATGCCTTGTGACTTCAGAGTTTCTTAACCTTGGTTTCACATTGGAGCCACATACCCATACCATAATAAAGATGATGGACTCCTGGGGCCCCACCCTAAACACTCTGATTGCATCATTCTTCTTCGATATAGGCTGAGCATCATCAGGCTGCTTAGTGTTGACTACAAGTGATTGGAATGTGTAGGCAAGGTTGAGCACAAATTCATGCAAACTCCTGGAGAACAGCACATCCCTTTTTAAGGACCTGGGATATTTTTTCTTTTAAACCTATTCTGGAATATTGTATCTGCCTTCCATCCATATTTATTCATTTGTTTGTTTGTTTGTTTGTTTGTTTGTTTGTTTGTTTTGAGACATTGTTCCACTGTGTCACCATGACTGGCCTCCAATACACAGCCGTCAGCCTGCCTCTGCCTCCTATGTGCTAGGATTAAAGGCATGCACCACCACACTGGCTACATGTTTTTGAAATAGGATATCATGTATCTCAGGCTGGCCTTTAACTCTCTTTGTAAAGGAAGATGACCTCAAACTTCTGATCCTCCTGCCTCTACAACCTACGTGCTGGGATTAGAGGAGTACATTACCATACCTGGCTTAATCAGTCCTAGGACGATATGTGTATGTCAAGTTGACAAGGGGTCAGTTGTACTGTCTAGTTTTATGTCAACTTGACACAAACTAAAGTCATCTGAGAGGAGGGAGCCTCAGTTGAAAAAAGCCTCCATAAGATCGGGCTGTAGACAAGCCTCTAGGGCATTTTCTTAGTTAGTGATTGATAGGGGAGGGCTCAGCCCACTGGGGATGGTGCCACCCCTCAGCTGGTGGTCCTGGTTTTATATGAAAGCAGGCTGAGCAAGCCATGAGGAGCAAGCCAGTAAGCAGCATCCCTCCTTGGCCTCTGCATCAGCTCCTGCCTCTAGGTTCCTGCCCTGCTTAAGTTCCTGTCCTGACTTCCTTCCATGATGAACAGTGATGAAGAAGCGTAAACCTAATAAATCTTTCCCTCCTCAAGTTTCTTTGGCCATAATGGTCTTTCACAGCAATAGTAACCCTAACTAAGAGAGATGGACCCCCTGGATTTCACGTGTGCTGAGCAAGCACTCACCAACAGCCTCATCCCCAGTCTCCCATTTTTGAAGTCAGGTTTTATCGACAGAGAGCCGTGTTCATTCATACACCGAGTATCTTTGGTTGCTTCTACTCTTGACAGTGGCTTAAAGTAGCATGCTGGGGCCCGTGTGGCCCCTCAAAGCCTGAAGTACTGGCTCTCTAGCACTTCAGAGAAATGGCTCTTCACCCTGACTTAGTATCAACACCACCTTCACCGACTTTAGAAAACTCAAAACACCCCTGTTTGTTTCCACAGTCTGTGCTTTCGACCACCTACTGTTCTTCCAGACCCTCTCCCACTTCCCAGGATTACCTACGAAAGTCGGACAGTATGTGCTGTATCATTTCCCACAATGCTGACAAGAATGTCCACAGTAGAAAACCCTTTAAGGTTGCCTACAACAGCATTCAAGAATTCTCATGTACGCGTGATCATTGGCAGAATGAGCATGGTTTTAGGTGTTTGCTTCCTATTGAGCATTTCATGTAGTATGTGTGGCTAAGCTTCCTTTTCTACTCTCTGAACCTGCAAACTATTAAAACCTGAGGGGGTGGGGGAGATGGCTCAGTGGGTGAAGTGAGTGCTGCAGAATCGTGAAAGCCTGAGTTCAGATCTCTCCCGGGAACCCACATAAAAGCCAGGTGCAGTGGTACACATTTGTAACCCAGGGCTGATGACAGAGGCCAGAGACGGGCAGATCCCTGGAGCTGGCTGGCCAGACAGCCTTGCCAAATCAGTTAGCTCTAGGTTCATCAAGAGACTCTGTCTCAAAAATACAAGGTTTGGAGTGGTTCAGGGAAGATGTCCAACATCCTAGAGCTGGAGAGATGGTACAGCTGTTAAAAGCAGGCATTGCTCTTGCAGAGGACCTGAATGTGCTTGCCAGCACCCAAGTTGAATGGCTCACAGTCACCTCTAACTCCAGCTCCAAAGGATCTGACAGCCTCTTCTAGACTCTGGGCGTACCTGCACTGACATGCACACAGGCACACACAATTTAAAATCAAATAAAATCTTTTAAAAAAATACAGTATCCATCTCCATACATGCATGTGTGTGCAGGAACACACACAGAGAAACCTGAGATTATAATACAAACATGAAACTTTGACATGTAGTGTCCATTCAGTATGTGCATTTTGGAGGCAGATACTGCAGATTTTTCTCTACTTCAAACTGTGAGGATTTTGTTCTGCGGATGTTGCTATAGCTTCTGACCAATGACCCATGGAAAATGAGCCCTAAAACCCAATCTGAACCTATAGAAAAATACCTGTAAGAATGTTCACTCCTACCTGCCTGCCCTTAGATTCTTCCCTTACCGAATAGTAATCTGAATTTCTGCACTCACTCAGTAGATATGCTGTGGGACAGATGTCCACAATTACACATAGCGTGAGGAGTAATGATTTTGTCCTTTGTACGCATGCATCTCCATCCCAGGTGAATTACTATTAGAAGCAATATTTTCCCTCAGTCATGTGAACAGTTTGTGCAGGTTTTCTGTGAGATTAATTTTCCACCATATATTGATAAGCACTAGAAATGTCCACAGCCAGAGGAACTGCATCAGAGCACAGAGAGCTTCAGTCACAGGTTTACTCCCATTGTGATAGCTAGCAAGTTCGGAGGACAGCACTCGAGGAGGCTGCCAGAAGCCCTTGGATACTAAGTGTGTGTAATCATGCCTCGCACATGAAAATCACTCTCATTTCAGTCAATAACCCTGTGAAGAAAACAAAATCATTAACTGGAGTAGTAAAATCCGGGAAAACATTTAATGCATTTAGTGTGTGGAATGCTCTCACCATTAGAAAGCCCTTTAATTGAGCAGAAGAAAATTGCTGTGAACTTAAAGGCTAAGTGATGTTCAGAGCTAGCCCTAAGTGTAACACTAGCTTGATTGGAATCACAAATGATGAATGAAGAGAATACACCTTGACCTGACACACACAAAATCAATTGACTTATAGTTTGACAAAAAAGGGAGAAGAACTCGTATGGATTACCTCAGAATTGCAAATACTCAAACACTCACCAGCACGAATGTGGTATTAGAATAGCTGAGAAAGCTCCTGTCAGCTTTCCCTTGGCAGAACTGCCCATCTCATTACTCGGCGGTGTCTGGCCTTGTTCCCTGGTCCCTCAAGTTGTGATAGATGACATCATTTCTAGATTTCTAGAAACCCACTTCCATCCATCACAAATGGCTAGAGATGTACTTGGAGTGTCTAGTGGGTACTTCCTGTGATCAAATGCCTTTGAAAACAATCCATCCATGATGAGTCTGTGATATTATTTTTCTCTCAGCCAGAAGCCTTTTGTATTACATTTATTTATTTGAGTGGGGGGTGCGGATGCAGGAATGCCACCTGGAGTGTGGAGGTCAGAGGACAACTTGAAGGAAGCATGAAGTCATTTCTCTCCTTCCTATACCTGGGTCAGGTGATTGAGCTCAGGTCGTGAGTATTGGCAGGTAAATACCCTTACCAACTAAGCCATCTCACCAGGCCTTAGCCAGAATATTTAACTAGCCAAAAGAAAATAGTTATGTGTGTCACATCACAAAGTTTAGTACATCAAGTCAGAGAAAAAGTCTTCATTCTGACTCCATCCCTCCGCACCGACAGCCACGCTCTGTTCTCTCCTATATCAGAATAGGCTACAACCAGTGATAGAGCTGGGATTGGATTCCAGCCCAGCAGCCAGGTAGGGTAGAAACATGGTAAAGCCAAGAATCTGACTCCCATCTGCTGGATTCAGATCCACCAAGAAACCCCATGCTTCATAACAATGTTTAAGATTACATTGCAAATGGAGCAAGACTGCTTGCTAATTAAAATAAAAGTGGGAGGGGCTGGAGAGACGGCTCTGCAGTTTGTGCTTACTGTTCTTCCAGAGGACACGAATTTGGTTCCCAGAACCAATATGGGGGCGATGCTCACAACTGCCTATAACTCCAGTTCCAGGAAACATATTGGCCTCTTCTTGCCTTCTTGTGCACCAGGCACATATGTGCTACAAATCCACACATACATGCAAGCAAACATTCAAACACATAAAAATAAATATTAATATAAGACAGGGATCAATCTTTTTAGAGGATGATTTTTATGTATGTATGTATGTATGTTTGTTTGTGACATGGTCCCATACTGTAACTCAGGTAGGCCTGGAACTTATTATATAGCTCGGGCTGGCCTCAAACTTGGAGTGATCCTCCTGCCTCAGCCACCCAAGTGCTGGGATTACAGAAATGAGTCACCATGCTGTTGTGCCCAGGTTAAGACCCTCAAAGAGACCACCAGAGACTTAAGGGGTCCAGAATGCAAAAGCAAGGTTTATTGTAGATGTATAGTACAAGCCAAGGCAGGGAACTTGTCCACCAGCTCTCGTCGCAGCAAGAGGCAGGGAGGAGTTACTCTTTCTTTGTGAGGCTGGCTATTTAAAGGCAAAAACCACAGGCAGAGTGATACAGGCCTTTGCATCATATGATTGGGTGAGGGTGTGTATACTTTGAATGTACTGGTTGGGGGTTACAGTTATCATTTTTGGGCAGGCCTGGACAAGTCCCAGGCTTTGTCCTTGAGCTGCCATGGAGGCTGGCTGACCTCACACATACTGACTGTGGGGCTGACTCAGTGGCCCAGGCTCTGTCCTTGAGCTGCCGTGGAGGCTGGCTGGCCTCACACGTTCACATTGACCCGTGCACGTAGCTCTAAGTTGGTGAGGGGTCCCAGACAGTAAACAACTGGCTGAACCTTGAGTACTCAGAGTATGTGCAGAAAGGGAGCTACTGCAAGGACTATGTCATAGCCCTCCCAGAAACTGCTTGCTTAAGTCTCAGGAAACTGAATTTGAGGCCTGATCTCTGAGAGGATACTGAGCAGCCTGTTGTGACATCTGCTTGGCCCTTTCACATGCCAAGCTTGGGATCAATCATCCATTAAAGCAGTTAATCGCCTGGTATTCTATGTTGGTCAAATGCAGTTAAAATAGTTACAACATGTAAGTACAAAACATGACTCCAGCCAGGGATAGATTCAAGTTATCATGAATGATGTGTCCCATGGTGGAGGAGGAACAAAAGAAAGCCACAAATAATTATTTTGTTAAACAAATTGGTAGGGACAAGTCAGTGCTGTACAGTGAAGAAAGGAATTCTGAGCTATAGGTCTCAGAGCTATTTGATAATATGCTTGGTTTGGGGGTTTTTGGAAGCTAAGCTAATACATTCAAAGGCTTTACCTGACTGTAAAGAGGATGTTAGATCAGTTACAGAGGTTACTGATAAATGGCTATTAAGGAGGCTAAAGATAGCCTAGGATAATTTTGGCTCGATCTGTAACATTCCAACTCTCCTGTTACTGTTAGTCCATCATCTGTAGAGTAGTCAATATAAGCTTTCCTAAGGAAGTTCACACGTACGACCTAGCAATTCCACTCCTAGTGACATAGTCAAGAGAAATGAAAACATATATGCTCACAAACACTCACACATCACTGTTCATAGCATTGTTCTCAGTAACTAAAAAAATAAGAAGAACCCAAATATTCATCAACTGGGCAATAGATACACAAAGCACAGTATTCTGTACAATATGACTCTCCATTATTATAAACTATTCAGAAAAAAACAAGCCCAGGGACAAAAAGTGGTTGTCAGGAGCTGGAAGGAAGGACAGAAAGTGGGGAATGACTGCTAATGGATACAAGGTTTATTGGGGAGGAAGTAATAAACTTTTTCTGAATTACTTTGTAATGATAGCTGCACAATTTTTGTAAATATACTGACAAACACCAAACAATAAATTTTGAAAGGCTGGATGTTCTTCCTGGTCTGTGAACGCTACCTCAGATTTAAAGAAGGGAGACAGAGAAGGAGGGAGGGAGTGAGGAAGCCCACTGAGGGAGAATAGCTGAGAAAGAAGCCAATTTGGCTCCAGTAGGTAAGATTCAGCCCTCATGGGGGGAGGTGCAGAATATACCAACTCCCAGGTAGCCGTGCTGAGAACCTTAGAGGCGGGGCGAATGTGAGTGCAAGCTAGGAAATGCCCCATAGGAGGCCAGCAGACCCATGCTGGAGAGAAGAAAACTGCTCCGTGGCTCTAATCAAGTTTCCTACCAGTCTCTCCCGTTAGGCACTTCTGTAAAGGTTGTGGGGCATTGGCTAGGACACTTTAGAAAGACGTAAGGGCGCCACCTGCAGGACAGTGCAGCCCAGCAGGCATGAAAGAGGTCCTCCAAAAGTCCGCCACTTCTAGCAGACCTGCAAAACCATCTATGATGTTAAAACACAGCTGTACTAGGGAGAGAGACGCCGATGCCACCATAACCTCCCCAGTACCACCACCAAGGTCAGCATCACGCCGCTGGGCAACAGAGAAACCTTCCAACGTGTAATCAAGGTAGCAGGCCAGCTTTGGAGCTGAGAGGCAACAGATTGTTAATGGGCTATAAATAGTGACTGTTTCTCTCCTCCTCTCTCCCTCTCCCTTCTTCTCCCTCTCTCTCTTCCTCTCCCCCAGCCCCACAACACTCATGTATAGGTAGAAGACAACTTGCAAAGGTCAGTTCTCTCCTTTCTTCATGGGGATTCCAAAGATCCAACACAGATCATCAGGCTTGGTGGCAAATGTCTTTACCCACTGAGCCATCTCACCAGACCTACATTTTATTTTTGAGACAGGGTTTCTTGATGAACTGTCAGCTTGTTGATTCAGGTAGACTGGCTGGCCAGTAAGCCTCAAGGATCTACCTGTCTCCATGCCCAGCACTGGCGTTATAAACATGCATGGCCATGCCAGGCTTTTATGTCAGTTCTGGGTATTTGAACTCAGATCCTTAAGCTTTGGGCAGCAAGCGCTATACCCACTAAGCTATTTCACCAGACCCCAGTGTTCTCTATTTGTTTCAGTTTTTTTTTTTTAATTGCAGGAATAAAGCTATTGTTTCTTTGTTTCCACTATTTAATCACGGAACTAAGCCTTGACAAAACTCAAAACGCTTCTGAATCCAATCCACATATGCTGGCAGGATGCGGGGAAAGAAAAAACAGTGTTCACTGTTGGTGGGAATGTGAACTGGTGTGGCCACTAGTGTGGAGTTCCTCAAAAAGCTAGATAAAGAACTGCCGTATGTCCCAGCTACTCTACTCCTGGCCATTCCTACGACAGACATACTTGTTCATTCATGTTCATTCACTGCTCTATTCACAATAGCTAGGAAATGGATCTCCAGCCTGAATGTCCACCAATGGCTAAATGGATAATGAAAATGTGGTATATTTACAACATGGAATTTATTCAGCCATAAAGAAAAAAATGAAATTTTCAGGAAAAAAATGGATGGATCTGGAAATTACTATGTTAATGAAAGGCTAATACCTACTACGTGTTCTCTCTCATATTCAGAGACTAGGTTCTAATTTTTATATATGTGTATTTGTGTAGGAATTGATGTGGGTAGGGGTGAGGAAACCATTGGTCTTTAAGTTAAAAACAAGAGTTGAGGGATACAATGAGCTTGGAGAAGTGGCTCAGTATTTAAGAATGCAGAGTGCTCTTGCAGAGGACCCAGGTTCAGTTCCCAGAACCCACATCAAGCAGTTTACAACTGCCTATAACTCCAGTTCCAGGAGATCTGATGCCTCCTTCTGGCTTCCATGAGCATCAGGCATGCACAGATGCACATACATTTGTATATACAGGCAAACAACTTATAAACATGAAATTAAAATAAATAAATCTTTTTACAAAGGAGTTTGTGTTTGAGTAACTTTTAAAAGCACCATATACCTAGGACCCTCATGATCCAGTGCTCTACACTTAGCAGTGAGCAAGCCAGACTTCAACTCTGCTCTGTGTGACGTTTCCAGAACTCATCCAGCTTCTCAGACCTCTCGTTCTCCTGATAGTTACCAGTTCAGTGAGTGTCTGCTGCTCCCTGCTAGCAAGTGGAGAGACTAGGACCCACTGATCAGAGCAAGAGTGACATCACAGAAGCTGGAGCAGCTTGAACATCTTCAATGCACCCTACCGAGCCTGGAACAGAATGTGCACAAATGGAGTCATCTGGCCAGGCTCCCTCATGGCATTCCATCATTTTATTTACTGCACACAAACCATAAGCTCTGCAGCGACTGTGGAAACACAGTTTATTTAGGTAACTAAAAATATCACCCAAATGGCATTTGGCCATTACTGCATTTCCCAACTCCTCCTGCGTGCCCAAATCCTACTTTAAATTACCCCCTGAGTGTAATGGAAAGAAGTTGGGATGTTTAAACTGGAATTGACTATGCCAGGGTCGGGGGCCTTGTAATGCCATAATCCCACCTGACCACTTACTCTGTTTTCCCTTTTAGGATCCTAAGGGAGCTAGAAATGCAAAAATTAACCCAGAAGAATCAAAATCATGCTTTATTATCTGCCCACTGGAAGGGGTGGAATGTAGCCACAAAAAGAATGAGCACAGGTGGGCTACGTAGGGAGAAAATCTCTATCCTGTCATACATTTAAAACCTGTTTCATTGTGTTGCTGAGCAGCAAACCTCCAGCTCCAACTGCCCCCATGCAAAGGACTATGATGTGATGGTTATGGTTAGTTTGTCAATTTGGCAGGATTTACAATCACCTGGGACATGGGCTTTTTGGCATGCCTGTGAGGGATTATCTTAATTATAGTAATTGAGATGAGAAGACTTGTCCACAGTGGGTGGCACCATTCCCTGGCTGGCATCCTGGACTGTATAAATGAAGGAAAAAAAAACTAAGCAGAGGCATGCACTCATAGCTTCCGGCTTCTTTATTGTGGATGAGATGCGACCAGTTGCTTCAAGTTCCTGTCACCCTGATGTCCCCACTATGTCCTCTTGAACTGTGAGCCAGAATGGCTCCTCTCTCCTGTAAGTGGCTTTTGTCGGAGTATTTTATTAAAGCAACAAGAAAAGTAACTAAGACCTATGTCTACATTACTTACCAAAAGGGATTGGGTGAATAATTTCTGGAACAACATGTAAAGGAAAACTATGCAGCTATAAACAGAAAATGGGGAAGCTTGCTGGGAGGGGGGAGGCAAACAGCAATGTATATTCCAAGTGCTCTTCTTCTGCAAATAAGATAATATAGCCATACTTGCTTATATTCTGAAAATAGGCCAAAAACTGGTGAAAACCCAATGTAGCAGGCAAGAAGGGATGGGGCAGATGTGAAGTAAAAGCAAACTTCAATCTGTTTATCGCCTTAGTTTCTGTGTGT
>LZPO01017283.1:410557-423807 GCA_001675575.1 Neotoma lepida | reverse complement strand
TCTATGTGGTCCTGGCTATCCTGGAACTCACTCTGTAGATTAGGCTGCCCTCTTACTCACAGAGATCAGCCTGCTTCTGTCTCTGAAGTGGTGGGATTAAAGGTGTGTGCCACTGCCAGGCTCATCCTTGTCTCTTAAAATAGTCCAGGCCACTCTCCCTCCTTGAGATAACTGGCAGCTGGGCTCCTTTTTCCTGTGGCTCTATGTCCCAGAGTCTAGGCTTACTCCAGAGAAAGCAAAGGTAAGTAGGTGAAGAGAGTGAGGAAGAAGGTGCACTCCCCAACCAAGAACATGCCTTCTTTCATCTCACAAGCCATAGCAACAAAATGCCACGTGCTTCCATCACCCTGTCGAGAATCTGGGAAAGTAGCTGGAACTATTGCCCAAGACTGAAAAGGGAAGGCAGAGTCTCTGGCAGGCTTTTCTCTGCTCCACTCACTTTGCTTGATTCCAGCTCTGCCCATTCTACTGCTGGGCCAGACTTAAGGCCCAACACAGTCACGTTAAGGAGAACAAATGTCTCCCACTTTGATATCAAAAATCCCATCCATCAGTAACATTTCAATCCTTTTTCTGAGTCATTTCTTTGTTTTTTATTCAGCTCACCTGGAGGGGCGACACATGGAGTTCTCAATCCTTAAAGAAGCTTATGGGATTTTCTATTTCATTCCGTGCCGTAGGAAATGCCAGCTTACCTTGTTACCCAAGAAGCTTTGATGAAGGGATAAAACAGGAGGCAGGGAAGGTGTGTGCCAATAACTACCCCTACCTCTGCTAAAGTCCAGGCTTCATCTTGACTGCTTAGTCACAAACACAGCCACTCTCCTAAATCAAAGAAACACTTTCAGAATGCATCTTAGCTGCACACCATCCTTTCCTGGGAGAAAGGAATAGCCTTGGTTAATTATACAAGTCACTAAATGTCAGGGGTAATCATGAAGATGAGAGTGGCTCATCAAAGCCAGTCTGGAAAGAGAAGTCTATTTAAAAGCTAAATGGGAACATTCTGAAAGGCAGCCCCTGCAAAGAACCATTTCCCGGGCTGATTTTATTTTAATGCAGTGACCTACTCTTTCCTCTCACTTGGGATGATTACACAAATCGAACGACATCAATCCCTTGGGAAATACAGGTGCTATCTACACTTCCACTTCCTAGGATTCAAAATTATTTTGAAGGGGCTGATTTGGGGTTTTTAAGTCTTTTTTTAAACATGTGTCTAATTATTTGTATGTGTAGGTGTGTGAATGCCATGGCATACATCTGGGGGTCAGAGGACAATTTGCGGGGATTGGTTCTCTCCTTCTACCATGCGGGTTCTGGGAATTGAATTCAATTCGGCCAGTTTGGCAACAAGTACACCTTTGCCTGCTGAAGCATCTTGCAGGTTCTTAGTATTCCGTAAACATTCCTATGCCCTAAAGGCAGGAAATGCAAATACTGAGCTGTAGTGCAGAGTCCCTAACACCAGCCTGTAACCTCATATGCCTCATAGGTTGTTATTATAGGGGTTCACCTAAAACTCTACAACAATCTTTTTCAAAGAGCAAATTGTCAGCCTATTTCTTAACTGTGACTGTTGGTTAAACCACAAGAGAAAAAAAAATCCTGAACTTTTATTAGCCATCACATCTTTTCTGATCCTATCTTTAAAACAATTTGTGTCACTACACAGAACACCTCAGCCCCTTTAACAAAGGACAGGAAAACGTGTGCTGGCCAGGTGTTTCTGACTATAATCTTGTAATGCCACCCCATGGGACCATTACTTTCTTAGTAATGCTCTTTCCTGTCAAATCGACAACTTGATCAGGACGATGTTTGCCACTGACAAAGATTTCGAGAGAGAATCGATCTGAAGAATGAATCTGATTTGTTTTTAAAGACAGGACCTCATGTAGCCCAGGCTAGCCCATAACTCTCTGTGTAGGGGAGAATGACTTTGAACTCATGATCCTCCTGCCTCCACCTCTTGAGTGGATTACAGGTGTACTCATCACACCCTGTCTATGTGCTGATGATGACGGAACTGAATTCTTCATGCATGCTACACAAGCACTCTCCCAACTCAGCCAAGAATCATCTTTGAAGCTATATTGGAAGCTGGAACAAGGTACCACAGAGCCAGTTGTGGTGGCACATACTTTTTTTCAAGATTTATTTCTTACTATTTTTAGTTATGTAGTACTAGGGTGGTATGTGCTGGTGAGTGCAAGTGCCTCAAGAAGTCAAAGGAGTTGGAGCTGGAGTTATAAGCAGTTGTGAACTGCCCAACGTGGATGCATGGAAGAGAACACAGATCCACTTCAAGAACAATATGCAATATGTACTCTCAACCACTGAGCCATCTCTCCAGCCCACTGGTGCATACTAAAAATTTGGAAGGTGGAGCCAGGAAGATCACAAGTTCAAGGTCACCCTTGGTCACATAGTAAGTTCAAGACCTGGTGTGGTGGTTGGAATGGGTATGGCCCCCATAGACTCATGTGTTTGAATGCTTGGCCCAAAGGGAGTAGCACTATTAGGAGGTGTGGCCTTGTTGGAGGAAGTGTGTCACGGTAGGGGCAGGCTTTGAGGTCTCATGCTCAAGCTATGCTCAGTGTGGGACACAGTCTCCTTCTGCTGCCTGCAGATCAAGATGTAGAACTCTCAGCTCCTCCTCCAGTACCACGTCTGTCTGCATGCTGCCATGTCCCACCATAATGATAATGGACTAAACTTCTGAAACTGTAAGCCAGCCCCAATTAAATGTTTCCCTTTATAAGAATTGCCATGGTCACGGTGTCTCTTCACAGCAATAGAAACCCTAACTAAAACACCTGGCTACACAAGATCTTGACTCAAAAACAAAACATAAAAAGGATATAGAATATACAAAGTACCACAAACTTGATAGCTTCACAGATACAAATGTATTGTGTTTGGAGGCCAGAAATCTAAAATAAAAGCTGTAATTTTGTAGTTTTTTTTGAACCACCAACCAGCTCTCAAATAAAGACATGGAGACTTAATATTAATTATGAATGCTGGGCCTTAGCTTAGGCTTGTCCCACTACCTCTTTTAACTTAATTTAATGTGTTTCTACTCATCTTCCTTTTGCCTTGGGGCTTTTTACCTTTCTTTCATTCTGTATGTTCTACTTTCCCCACTTCCTCTGTGTCTGGCTGGCTGACCCCTGGCATCTCTTTTTCTTTCTTCCTCCTTTCTGAGCCTAAATTCCTCCTCCTACTTACTCTCCCTGCCCAGAAGCCCCGTCTATACCTCACTATTACGTGGGTGCCCACAGAGGCTCCCTAGTGAGGCCTTACTGAAGGTCAGAGAATCTGAGCTTGCTTTACCCAGCAGGGCTGCATAATAGGATGATTTGGCCAGGCGTGTGGTTACCAGGTACTTTGAACAGCCTACACTTGGCTGTGCATTGTGCTTTGATCTTGATAGGGGAAGGTCTTTTGCCTCTCTCCTTGGTAGTGTATAAAAAAGCTCATTAGAATAAAACTTGAGGCAACTGGATATTGACCTAGGGCCCTCCCAAAGCTATCCTGTGTTTCTGTCTTTCTGGTCATCTCCGTCTATATTTCTATCTAATACTTCCTCATTCCTCTCTCCTCCCTCTAAGAACCCTTCAACAGGTCAGAGCTGGTCTCCTACACTATTGACCATTCAGCTTTTTATTAGACTAATCAGGTGCTTTAGGCAGGCAAGGTAAAACAGCAACACATCTTTACATAATTAAACAAATGAAACACATCTTTGCATAGGTAAACAAATATTCTGCTACATTTCCCCCTTTTTGTCTAAATAAAAAGAAAGTTTTTAGCTTTAACATAGTAAGACTATATATAATAAGAACAATTGTCAAGTAAGAATTACATTTATAATTTCCAGTCCATTTGCATTTGGCAAATTCAGCAAAAATACCCCATTATCTATCCTATCTTGGTGAGTCCAAAGTTGTGTTCCTAATTCACTTTCTATCTTAATTTGTATTATCAACCCAAAATTATCTTTTTAGACCTGAAAACATTTTCTTAGAAAAACAATTTAAGCCTTTATGTTTCTCAACCTTATAAACTTTACATCTCTTATGTAAGTTTCTTTTCTGAATTTGGTAACAAGGAAAACTATAACTATAACTATCTCATCTTCAACTCCCTCAGAGACCTGAGAATATAAATATTACATGAGTAAACAAGAAGTACAGAGCAAGCAACTTCCAAAACTATAGAAATGACAGAAGCATCTAGCCTCTAATACAGTCACCCAAGGTTCCTCTGCAATATTGGGGCATCTATCTTCAGCCTACAGGCCTAGAATATCTGACAGACTTTTCTATGAAGCAGGAATTTTGAAGCACTGTCCTATCTTGTCTTGTCAAAGTTCAGCAGTCTTTTTCCTTTGTGTCTTGTTTGTCCAGTTTGTCCACTATAGTGTCAGCAGTCAAGGCGTGTGTGTGTGTGTGTGTGTGTGTGTGTGTGTGTGTTCATATCACACAAGCATGAGAGCCTAAATTAGGATCCCTAGCTCCCAAGTACAATTCCAAGCATAATGGTGAACACCTATAATCCCAGCAAGGTGGGTAACTGCAGAATGAGACCCTATTACAGAAAATAAGGTGAAGTGTGATTAAGGAAGACATCAACTTCTGGTCCTCACATATGAACTTAAGTGCACACACATATGCATGATTTCCTGCACACATGTGTGCATACCTCACACTCACAGGTAGATACACATACATCACATACATACACACAGAGTAGAATGGCTTCACCTCTAAGCTTAATGCATTCAAGTTTGTGTGATGATATTAATATAATAAAAATTAGTATTTAAAGTAAAAGCTTAAGTAATAACAAAACAAGAGCAAATATTATTTGGCAGAGAGGATAGAAGATTTGTGATATAAAAGCAAAGACACTGGGAAACTACTCTATATAAACATGAATCTTCTGATGTCTACAATTCAATTCTGAGAGATTAGTTTTTTGCTTTGTTTTTCTTTTGGGTTGAGCACTGACCATTTTCCTCATACCCCACTTTAAAAGCCAATAATGTAGAGCTGGAGAGATGTCTCAATGATTAAAAGCACTTGTTGCTCTTGCAGAGGACCCTGGTTTGGTTCCTAACATCGACATAGCTGCTTACAACTATAACTCCAATTCCAGGGAATCTGGTGCCCTTTTATGACTTCCTTGGGTACCAGGCATGTACATGGTACACATACATACAGCAAGGCAAATACTCATAAATAAAACATATATGTATATATGGTTTATATAAATATATCTATTTATATTTATTTATTTTATATATATATGCCAATAACACAGCTGGACACATTAGTGTAAACCTATAGGCCTAGCACTAGTACTCAGGTAGCTGAGGCAGGAGGATCATGAATTCAAAGCTATTTGGACTACATAGCAAGTTATAGGTCAACCTTAGTGTAGTTAAATTTTCCTTTGGGCTGCCAGCTCACAAATAAAAACACAGAGACTTATTAATATAAATGTACACACATATATACATATATGTGTATACATATATATATAAACATGTTTCACAGATAGTATATGTCCTAATTAGCCTTGTCAAATTGACATAGCCTAGGATCATCTGTGAGAAGTCTCAATTGAGAAATTCCTATAACAGAAAGCTAGCTGATCATAATCCTGAGAGAGTGTGAGTGAGCAGCATTCCTCCATGGTTGCTGCCTTGAGTTCCTGCCCTGATATAACTGGCCTGGCATAAATGAAGATATTCCAAAGAAACAATCTGACTATCAGATTATTGAAACAATGAACCCCAAAGAAATGGGAACTTCCCCAGGAATCTCATGCTAAGAGAAGGAAAATGTGCCACCCAGAGAGGGAACTTGTCTCCAGGAAAGAGATTTCACACAGTTTTAACATCTTCTCAGTATCTTACCAGATGAGGCTGAAACCCAGACAATAATGGATCAACGCTGGGTGTGGTCATGCCTTGACCAAGACTGCTTAGATGTGCATATCCTTGATGCTTTATTTAAGCTTCCATTTCACTTCAGGACCATGAAGTAGGGGGAGCTGCTGGATCTATTTGTACCTCTTCCCAATGTAGACCCATTGAAAACATCTCCTTTTTCTGCTGTCCACAACTAATTTGGCTGTTTTAATTGACTAATTGAGAACAAGCTGTCAAGACTGACTTGTTCTCGAGTTCAATAACACTGATATCCCTCGGTTATTGTGACCCACAAGTGTAAGATGAAATAAACCCTTTTCTCCCTAAGTAGGTTTTGGTCAGAATGTTTTATCACATCAAGAGAATGAAACTAAAACTGTACTTTCCTGATAGTGGGTAACAAGCCCCTAATATGTCTGGTCCCATGAAGGGATGGAAATTATGAGAAAAGAAAGGAGTTTGAGAGCAGAAAGGGTTGGTTAAAAGAAGGAATAAAAGCAAAAATGGAAATCATCTCAAAAAAATTTCTACCAAACATATACTTTATAACTTCACAACTGACCCAGTCTTGAGACATGTTAGAATAGTTACATCACTAGGTAATAAAATCTTATGGGATCACCATGCTATGTACAGTTCATCATTGATGGAAACATTGTTAACTGACATATGAATACACACACACACACACACACACACACACACACACACACGCATGCATAAGTATACAGAAAGCAAGGGAGAAATGAAAAAGGATATAACTAGATAACCCTTCAAAAGTGCACATCACTATGTGAGCACTAGCAATTTTCAGGCTAATCATATCTCACAAAACTTTCAAAAGAAATTGAGGTAACCTCTTAAGTGAGATCTGAAAGGGAAGTCTTTATAGTTATAATGAACTTACAAACTGGGAGAAGTCACCAAGTTCTCCAGCTTTGTCACTGAAAAAGGATTTCCTTTAAGGGCCACAGGCCATCCCTCCTCCTCACATCTCAAATGACTCCAGGACAATCAGAAAGGAGCTCATCTGCATCTGACTACCTCTTCTGAAAGAAAGCAAGGAGGTGTCCGAGCAGCTTGCTAGCATCAGAGCTGGATTAGCCAGAGTTGTCAGAAGGATGAATACCTGAGGCAGAAAAGAGGCTTACTTAGCTTCCGGTTTTAGAGGCCAAATATCCAAACAGAGCTCTGGCTCTGTGGAGGCCTCCAAGGTGAGTGGCAGGAACACCTGAAAGAGAAGGAGAGCGAGATAGAGGGCTGAGCTGGCTCTTTTTAAAGCAGCTCTCCCTCAGGAGCTCCCTAGTTCCTTTTGAAGGTAGGGTCCCAATAACCCAATGGCCTCCAACAGGCCCCCACCTTTTAAAGGTTTCATAGTATCTCCCATTATCACCATCCTAGGAACAGAGTCTCCACTCACAGGAGGCCCTGCCTCAAAAAACAAACAGAGCCTATGAGCTAGGTAAAGGTTCTTGCCAACAAGCCTGAGTTCCATCCCCTAGTTCCACACGAAGAAAGAACAGACTCCTACAAGTTATCCTCAGACATTCATGTGTATGTTGTAGTGTTCACAGGGCCCATGTGTATACACACACATGTACACACACATACACTCACAAACATATTTATTTTTCTGTATATGGGTGTTTGGCTTGATTATGTCTGTGTATCATGTGCACAGACATGAGAAGGGAGTATTGGATCCCCTGGAACTGGAGTTACAGGTGGTTGTGAACTGCCAAGTGGGTCCCAGGAGACAAACCAGAGTCCTCTTGTAAAGCACCCAGTACTCTTAACTGCTGAGCCATCTCTCATGCCCAATATTTTTAATTTATAAAAATAGACAGTAGCTCTTCTCACCCTACCTCCACACCCTGGGAACTCCACCAGTTCAGACCCAGCTTTGCTACTTCCTGTGGACCCTCTCAGCCCTACCTTCTAGGCCATCCTCATTCCTTTGACAAAACACCAAATAGGACCAGAAGAGAAAATACCCCATGACACATAATAACTTAAACTCTAAACATGCAGAACAAAGAAAAGATATTAAAAGCTGCAAGGGGAAAAGACCAAGTAACATATAAAAGCAAAACCATTAAAATAATACTCAACTTCTCAATGGAGACTCTGGAAGCCAGAAAAGCCTAGACAGATGTGCAAACTCTGAGAGACCACAGATTCCAGCCAAGACTACTGTATCTAGCAAAACTATCAATCACAATACACGGAGGGAAAAACATTCCACAATAAAACCAAATTTAAGCAGTATCTATCTACAAATCCAGCCCTACAGAAGGCACTAGAAGGAAAATTTCAGTCTGAAAAGGTTAACCATACCCAAGAAAACACAAGGGATAAATAATCCTAGACCAGTAAATCAAAAGAGGAAGGAGAAACCCATACCATAACAACAAAATAATAGGAATCAATAAACACTGCTCATTGATGACTTTCAATGTTAATGGTCTCAATTCCCTGATAAAAAGACATAGTCTAACAGACTGGATTAAAAAAACAGGATCCATCCTTCTGCTGCATATAGGAAACACACCATACCCTCCAGGAGAGACATTATTTCAGGGTAAAAAGATGGAAAAGGGTATTCCAAGAAAATAGACTCAAGAAGCAAGCAGGTGTAGCCATTTTAATATCTGAAAACTTAGACTTTAAACCAAAAGTAATCAGAAGAGATAGATAAGGACTCTATATACTCATCAAAGGAAAAGAATATATAGTTATGGAGAAATAATAAAGGGAGACTGGAGTGGGAGGATTAAATAGGGAGGGGTGGAAGAGAAGGAACTTGAGGAGGGACAACTAACAATAAGAGCCATTTGAGGGGTATTATGAAAACTTACTACTGTAGAAGCTTCCAAAATATATACATATATGAAAGAAATCTAAATGGAATCACCACATAATAGAGGAAACAATGCCCAAACTAGACATCTTTCACCACCAAGTGAAACCTCCAGTTCCAGGAGAGTTTATATTCAGTTGAATCATTGGCCAAAGGGGTCCCATGGAAACCTCTTAATATCTCAGGCTATTGCCAAAGCTATTGGTTGTTCTCCAAAAAATGATAGTAAGGCCCTATTGCTGAAGACAACACTTATATACCTCATTGAACATGATGAAGTCAAGCAGGTGCCTAACTAGAGCCTTCACCCCAACTGACTAGTGTTCATGGTACTGGAAGGTACTCTGCACACTACCGAAGGAGAAAGGTAAACATCACCCTAGCTACAAACCCTGTGATCTCTAATAGTGACCTGTCTTCATGATATGCAACTCAATGGTAGCATAAATGTTGTGAAAGTAACCAACCACTCTCTGATTGGATTGAAGGCTCACTCCATGAGATGGAACCCGTGCCTGACATGCTTGGGAGCTGAGAACCTGGAACTTTATAGGCCAGAGACCTACAGGAAAACCAAATATTACTGTTCTGCTAAAAAAAAAAAAGTAGCAATAAAATCACTCCTAATGACATACTCTTATACCCATAGACTCAGCAATCGTCAGAGA
The DNA here is from genome assembly GCA_001675575.1 of Neotoma lepida. Lineage (NCBI taxonomy): Eukaryota > Metazoa > Chordata > Mammalia > Rodentia > Cricetidae > Neotoma > Neotoma lepida. Next base: position 414,335 of record LZPO01017283.1, on the reverse strand, counting down.
AGCTTGTTCTTGTAGTTCATGAGAACTAACACAGAGACTCACAACAGAACAACGTGCAGAGAGTGAGAGACTTGGGAGCACTCACTCCTAAACAGGGATGTCTTCCTCAAATCCCTCCCCTCAAGGAGTCAGAGAATCCTATGGAAGAGGAGGCAGGATTAAGAGCCAGAGGGGATGGAGAAGACCAACGAAGCAGTGTCTTCCAGACACAACAGGACTGATGCATTTTATGAACTCACAGACTGTGTCAGCATGCACAGGACCTACACAGATTCAAGCCAAACTGGGTCCCAGCAATGAAAGGAGGACATGAACACAGGCTCCCACTGGACAAGGGCTCCCACTCCTAACCAAAAAAGTATCTCCAACTGACAGCTGCTTCCAAAGGAAAAATTAGTTTTCTCCAATGGAGTCTCAGTGGGTATATTAACCACACTTAAGGGTAGCCCCATGCCCAGCAGTAGATGGCCAACGCAAAACAAACTCAATGGTAACCTTGTAGACTTTTTGTCTTGTATTCTTTGGGCACTTTTTTGTCTTACTAGTTTTTTGCATGTATATTATAGTTTCTGATTTTGTGTTTTTGTGGTTTGTGTGTGTGTATGTGTGCATTTTCTTGTGTTCTTTTCTTTTCCTTTTTCTGGTGTGTTTGGATTTTTTCTTTGTTTGTTTGCCTGTTTGCTTTCTAAAGTGAGGGAGAGAGAAATGGCATTGAGGTAGGTGGGTAGGGAGAATCTGGGCGGAGTAGAGGGAAGGAAAATCGTGAACAGAATTTACTATATGAACAAATATTTTCAATTAAGAAAATAAAACCAGGGACCATCTGGAATTTTACTTCTAGAAAAGCAGCTTGCAAAGAAATGCTTTTGACAAGTAAAGCTGTTTAGCTGCCCATGGTGGCTCATTTGCTCACACATGCAATGGTGGTCAGAAAGCTGATGGGAGTTCGAAACACAGCCTGCTTCTTTGACCTCTGTCTCTGTGATTTCACTTCTAGAGCCAAGTGGTGCTGTACATTTCCAGGACCATGACCAAGCAGCCCTGAAAAACTATAATTGGATCCTGTGTTTCCACTTTGCCCACCCCACCCCACCCCTAACACCATCATTAGGCATGACTTATCCTTGTTTGCTTTTGATATTCGCTGGTTACTGCCAATCATTGCCCTTTATCTGCCTTATTCTCTTGTTCTGACTCAGTTTTTTCCAACGATTCAGCTGTTTCTTGACCCTCCCTCACCTTCCCCTTGATTATGTCCGTGATTTCAAGTGCACTCCTTGTAACAGCCAGGCACACTTTCAAAATGCTGCAGCTTTCAATTAACTTGAGAGAGCTCCTTACATAACCGTGATAATTCCAGGTCCATCAGCGAAACTAACACTCTTTATTGGTCAGCCGTAGGATTTATGAAGATATGACGACTTAAAAAAAAAAAGACAGGGTTTCACTGTGTAGCCCTAACTAGCCTGGAACTCACTATGCAAACCACAGGTATCCACCTGCCTCTGCCTCCTAAGTGCTAGGATTAAAGGCGTGTGCCACTATGCCTGGTAAATAGGGGCTTTAAAAAAAAAACATTTTTTTTGTCCTGGGGGTGGGGAGTGGGGTGCATCACATGATTACCAGGATGTGAGTGTAGAGGTCAAAGGACTTCTGGGTGTGGCTTCAAGCTTAGTCATCAGATTGGTAGCAAACACCCTTAACCACTGAGTCATCTCAGCAACCCCTAAATAGACTTCTTTTTATTTTAAATCTCTCCCGTCTTTATACATACGTGCTGGCATCCACAGGGAGGAAGGAGAGAACTGAATCCTGCCAGTTGTCCTTGAACCTCCACATGCACACTGTGGTACTGGTGTACCACACACACACACACACACACACACACACACACACACCCTAAATAAACAAATAATACATAAGTTTTAAAAATATTTTTAAAGCACGGCTGTGAATGTCAAACAGTAAATGTTATTCTGAACTTGGAGAATCCCGGGGGCATGCTTTCTCAACCACATGTGAAAGGAGAGGGGACAAGAATGAATATGAATATCACATATGGAGCTCTGCCTCCTGCGTAAGACTTCCCCTAGGCCTCTGAGAACAGCTGGAAAACAGCCTGTGTTCAAGTCTGACTGGAATTTAACAGCAGCAAAGTATTCAGTGTGGTAGGAAACCAACCCTCTCACCCTGAGCTCTGTGGTCACCTCTCTCTCTCTCATTTTGATCACCTGACCCCCACAGTTAGCCCAGAGGCTACCTTCCTCTCACACTCTAGCTCAGGAGGATTGTTTTTAACTTTTTCTTTCCATGGCAGAGCCCAGAGTTGAAAACTTCGAGGAGAAAAAGAAAAGAGAAAGCAAAGTTCAAAAAGAGTCCGTTTCCCCAAGTACAGATCTAGGGTCGAAAACGCCCCTTCACAAAGGATCCAATAGCATCCAGATAGAAATTAGCAAAATCTACCTTCTTCCTCCAGTTTCCAGACAAACCCAAATTCCCCAGAAGTATTCGCCGCCTGAGGAGTGACTTCTCTCCCCAGTGTTCTCTGATCCCACCATCCAAAGTTCTTGGATATTTCTCTCTTAATTTTCCCAGCTTTATCCAGGTTCAGTGGCAAATGCCTGTAATCCCCCCACTCCTAGGAGATGGCTGCAAGAGGATCAGAAGTTCAAGGTCATCCTTGCTACACAGTGAGTTTGAAGCCAGACTGGAGAAATCTCACATGGCCCCCATACATACATACACACACCACTAAACAAAGAACTATAGCCAACTAAGGAACTCTGAGAGCTGGAGAAATAGTTTTCCCCAGAGATGGGCTCCCTAATTGATTATCTAAAATCATAAACATACAGGTAAAAGGTAAAAGTCTGAGCAATATGTATTTAAATATTTTGAACTTATATATGAAGCAATAACAATTAATAAATTAATTACAATTTTAAAAAAGAGGTCACAAATTTAAGATCAAGGGAGATGTTTATAGGAAGGGTTGGAGGAGGAAAGGGAAGGGGGACATGCTATAATTATATTTTCATTTTAAAAAAGAGATATAAAAAAACAAAAATTAACCCTGGTTTCAATACTCAAACAGCTCTTTGATTATTTATTGAGATACGCATAAGCTAGATTGATTTTAACCAAGCATTGCAGACAATTTCAATTTCAAAACACTGCATCCTATATTTCTCATAAGGACAGTCAGAATCATTAGAATCCACTCAGGCTTCAGAAATACTTCTCTCTTTATCTCCATTACCCCTTAATATACTTAACGCCTAAACTTCCTCTTTGAGTCTGAGTAATTTGGATTTTATTACTGGCCCAAATGATAAATTTTTAACTTTCAACATGTCTCCAGTCTATGTCTGCTATGATAATTTCCCTTTGAATGTGTTTTGCAAGTTTCTTCACGCTTTTCAAATGTAAATGTAGGGACGGAGAGCAGTGTGTTTTTGAGACAATGGCATTTATGGGATGCTGAGCTGAGATGCTGCAGGACTGCAAGTCTCTCGTCCCTCTCTCCCATTCTCTAATTTTTTTTTCCTACAAGGCTTCGAAAACGCCCCAAATGGAATTCATCATCCTCAAACATTTTCTCTTATCCTCCTTTTTCAATGAATGGTAGGATCTGTACAACTAACATACATCTACTATGTGGGTCTCCCCATCAGACCAGGAGCCCTTTTCAGCTGCATGTTCCCAAATCCTAGTGCAGGACACTAGTATACAGAAGTGGTCACTGTTTCTTCGACTAATAATGGAAAGAACAAAGAGG
>LZPO01017283.1:362901-399215 GCA_001675575.1 Neotoma lepida | reverse complement strand
CACTGTGTGATGGCCACTGTGTGATGGTCACTGTGTGATGGCCACTGTGTGATGGCCACTGTGTGATGGTCACTGTATGATGTTCATTGTGTGATGGTCACTGTGTGATGTTCATTGTGTGATGGTCACTGTGTGATGGTCACTGTGTGATGGCTACTGTATGATGGTCACTGTGTGATGGCTACTGTATGATGGTCACTGTGTGATGGTCACTGTGTGATGGTCACTGTGTGATGGCCACTGTGTGATGGCCACTGTGTGATGGTCACTGTGTGAATGCCACGTCAGGCCATCAAGATGGTGCAGTGGGTACAGACCCCTAAAGCTCACATAAAGGTAAAAGGGACGAAATGTCTCCATAAAATTGTTCTCTGAGGTGCGCAGTGGCATGTACACACACACACTAATAATAATAATATCCTCCTCATTCAAATAATTAATAAACTATTTTAAAGTTGAAGGTTATTCTTGGCTTAATAGCAAGTTCAAGGCTAGCCTGGGATACATGAGACTCTGTCACAAAAAGAGACTTATTAGCAATGAATGGCCTTTTTGCATTTGCATAAGGACAGCTCCAAAAGCATACTGTTACAACTATGCATTTTATGAGTAGTTTTTAGAAATAAATTAATGTCCTAGATGATGGCAGCTGTCCTCTTTTAGGAACCCAAAAAGAACAACTTTTGCAATGGCAATTTCCCCCTTAACTTACCCTTTAGTATGTGTATGTTGGGGGTGGATTTTCTACATTGTAATGCCTGCTTTTTGTAGCCAACAGATTACTGGAGAGTTGAAATTCAAGTCTTAAGAGTTGTGAAGGTTATTGTTCTTTAGGGAAGGTTAGCAATCTCTGGGGAGATGCTATGAGGAGGGATGAAGAAAGTGAGAGAACTAGGGGACATCCACAACAGACTGTATCAATGGCTCAGTCACCAAGGTTTTTTGCCTCTCTGTGTGATACAAAGTGCTAAGGAAGCCGGGCCAGAGTTACTGATAGGGAGAGGCTCACACTTCTGGCTACAGCATGCCCTGCCATTCACAGCCTCTTTTGGTTTCACTCTCTTCTGAGCCTGGATCTCCAGCCTACCAATCATACCCGTGCCCTGCTCAAGAAGTTCCACAGAATTCCTTTCCTGAATAGTCAGTAAATAACTTTGTTGCCTGCCTATATCCCAAAAAATGTGTTAACCAATAAACTCATTAGTCTCCCAATGAGATGACCAGTGATGCCCGTTCAGATCTCCATCCCAGAGGGAAGTTTTCTGATCCTAATTCACCTTCTCATGTACCAGTCAAAAGATCTGGATGCTGGATAACTGTTTCTCATTTAAAATGAGGGACTGGAGAGAGAGCTCAGTTGTTAAGCATGTGCTGCATAAACAGAAGAGCTGAGTTTGACCCCCAGAACCCATGTGAAAAAGTCAAATGTGCTGGCACACACTTGAAATCCCAGAGCTGGAGAGTCAGAGGCAGGTGACTCCCTGGGGCTCACTGGCCAGCTAGCCTAGCCTCATTGGTGAGCTCTAAGCCAGAGAGAACCCTGCCTCAAAAACACAAGGTGGACAGCACCTAAGAAATGACAACAGAGGTTGACCTCTGCCCCGTGCCCCCCAACACACACAGGGAGGGAGGGAGGAAGGAAGGGAGAGGGGAGGAAGGAAAGGAAGGAAGGAGAGGGGAGGGAAGGAGGGAAAGAAGGCAGGAGGGAGGAATTTAACGTTCCAATGATAAATAGGAATAAGGGATCCACTCCAGACAAAACTTAGATTTCGTACTCTACAATGTCCAAAATGCAGGTTGTGACAAATTCACCAAAGACAGGGTCTCCTATGGCGACACTGTCTGAATAGCCACCCTGCCATGCTAAGGTAAGCCCTTCTACATAGTTAGAACTCCTACACAACCCCTTGACAGCTGCAGTCAGCTCCACATCTTCTTTATAGACTTGCTGGAGGCCGAATCTGACTTACTACGTCTTCTAAGTCTGGAGCAGGCGGAGGACTGCACAGGTCTGAATGAAGCTCTTAGAAGTTTATAGCTTGCCAGCGAGGCAAGCTATGAATCTTCAAAGAAATGTGTGTGTATGTATCGCATTTGCATAGCTCCCATTTATCACCCATAAGCATCTCATAGCAAAGCCATTTGGAAAGAATCATTATCAAAAAGCAATCTGCGTCTCCTTATTGACTACACCTCATTAATTTCTGACTTGAGTCTCTCAAAATTGTGTCACTGAATATTTGCTTGTTGGTTTCATTTCCTTAAACATGAGTGATGGTAGTCATTACATCACCTTGTATTTATGGAGTTGTTTATACTTTTCAGGGAATTTCTAGCCTCACAACAATCCCCCAAAGAACTTTTAGCCTCTTTTAAAACAAATGTGTTGGGGATGGGGGAACCACACACACAGAACAGCTAGCCTCGGGTCAAATATAATATGGACTTAAGCAACTTCAGTTTTTCAAAGTCCAACAACCTAAGGCGGTAAAGGTTCCTGCCATTATGTGGCAAATTCTTGATAGTTCTATGTTACATAAGGATAACATTTAAAAATCTGGATTAAACTGCCACCAAAATATTTCAATAGTATCCCTCCACTATCAATGAAAGTATTACCCAATAAATCAGTGTGAAGATCTTATTTTTAGAAGCAAACGGCTGGGCTGGTTAGATGACTTAGACAGTAAAGGCACCTTTCCACCAAACCTGATAACCTGAGTTCAATCCTCAGGACCCACAGGATGCAAGGAGGGAACCAACACCCACAAGTTAGCATCTGACTTCCACATGCTTGCAGTGGCATGTACGCTCAAACACACATTAAATAAATAAATAGATAAATAAATAAATAGCAATCTTGTGGTAGATACAGTGGCATATTCAAGCAATACCAGGCAGGGCAATTAGTGCCAGTTTAAGACCAATATGGGCCACATAGTAAGTCCCAGACCTGGGATTTTATCTCAAACACACACACACACACACACACACACACACACACACATCAGAGAAATTTAGCCCTCCAAATGAAAACACTCTAGGTTCCCAGCAATGCCATTAAGATGTCAGTTCTCACAGCAGCAGTGGCTACCTGCATAAGACTATCTACACAAGGCAACATCTGGGCCCATTAGCATTCCATCTTGAAGAAAAAAGGACTTATAAGGCCCCACGCATTCCATTAGAGGTTGCAGTGGGAAGGGAAGTCATATTCCTCAGAGGTGGAGCCACTGGCTCATTGACCCTACTGAAGCAAATAATCTCCCACCCATGCTCATACAGGCAACCTTAATTAAATGCAGTAGTAGGTCACACATGAAAAAAGGACATGAAAATAGGAGGGGGATTTGGTGGGAGGGTAAGGGGATAAGAGAAAACAATGGAGAGGAGAATTTGACCAAAGAACATTATATGTATGTATGACATTGTAAGAGAAATTACAAATTTAGAAATTTTAAATCTAAAAGAAGTTGGCTCTCAGTTTGATGTTTCTACTCTCCTAGTTCCACAGGATCTTCTCCTTCCTGTCAGCAAGGCATCAGTGTGAAGTACCATGCTCAATCCAGTGCACCTTACATGGTGCCTTATGCAAATGTATTACATTCCTGCAGCTATCCCCAAGAGATGGTCTCTCCCACTTTCATTTCTGTGGCTGTTAGAAAATGTCCTACCAAAAAGCAACCTAGAGAAGAAAGGGTATATCTGCCTTACAGTCCAGGTTAGATTCCATTATGGAGAGGAATGAATTTGAGGCAGGAGCTCAAGCAACTAGTCACATGGCTCCACAGTCAAGAGCAGTGAGAAACAAATGGATTCTTGTTTACTGCTACTGCTGCTGCTGCCGCCTCCACCTGCTGTTTCCGAGCTTTCTCCTGTTAGATACTGTTGGATACTTTCTCCTGTTGGATACTGCCTACAGAAGGGTGCCATCACAGTGGGTGGGGTCTTCAATGTCAATTACCAGTCAAGACAACCCCCCACAGATGTTCTCACAGGCCAACTTGATCTAGACAATTCTTCACTAAGAGTCTCTTCCTAGGTGATTCTCGGTTGTGTCAAGTTGACAAAACTAATCATCATGTGGTCTATTGTGCAATTTATTTACTTTGTTTCGAGACAGGGCCTCACTATGTATATAGCTTTGGCTGGCCTGGAATTCACCATATAGACCAGTCTGTCATGGAACTCAGAGACCGCCTGCCTCTGTCTCCTGAGTGCTGGGATTAAAGGCATGCCCTACCACGCCCTCCTCACACCACTATTTTTATTGCCATTTTGGTGATCAGAGTCCTTTCTCAAAATGACTCACCAGAGAATTATCAGAACCAAGACTGGTTGAAACCTCAGTACTTCCTCAAACACTAGGCCAGTGTGAAAAGCAACTAAGACCTTCTCCAAACCCCATGGGCACAGTCTTCCTTCCCTGAGCAAACAAAAGGTAGGACTCCACTGCCTTCCAGTCTCCTTTCCTTCCCAGTTACCTACTCTAAAGGATTAATCAACGCAAACCTGCTCCTGATGGATCCTTTTCTTCTTCTTCATTTTATGGGCTAGTTACAAGGATTAAACTTTTTAATGTATGTAAAAAGACTTTGTAATCATGTAGAGCATGAGCATATCTAGCAAAATGTCATTATAATAATTACAGGTTATTCAGAAGCCAACAATAGCAGCTCTCTTCCTTCCTCCCCCTCCCTCTTCTCCATTTTCCCTCTCTCTCCCTCCCGCCACCCTTAGGAATTCTGAGCAAAAAGCAGTAATCCGTGGAATAAACAACCAGCATAGACACCACAGGATACAAAAGACCAGAATACAAAGGGACTGGAGTCTCCAGAGGCATAGAAGTGGCCAGGAGATTTGGCCTCATTTTAGAGGGGAGTGGTGGCTGTCACTTTATAAAACAGAGTCCTCATTTCATCCTGTAATTATTTATGAGGCAGGTTCAGTGATAGGAGCCAGCAAAATCAATACAGGATGCTCCCATATCGATGAGGTGTGTTCTGCATTGTTCCACCAAATAGCAAAAGGAAACCTGTAGACAATTAACAGAAAGACTATGAGAAAAAGACAGGGGCTGAGGAGATGGCTCAGTGGGGAAAGGGCTCTGTGCAAGTGTGAGGATCCATGTAAAAACCAGGTGCATCATGCTTCTACAACCCCAGAACTGGGGTGGGTGGGTGGCAGAGACAAGAGGATCTCATGGACTTGCTGGAGAGCCCGCCTAGCTGAAATGACAAGCTCCCAATCTCAAAAAATAAAGTAGAGAGTCATGGAGCAAGACTCCTGACATTGATCTCTGACCCTCACTCTACACACACACACACACACACACACACACACACACACGCACACACACACACACACAAGAATGAAATGTATAGGTTTCTCGAAGAGGAAAAATTCAGTTTTCACCTACATATCCCAGCTTTGGTGGGTCCCAGGAAGATAAGGTCTTCAAGTTTTCTTGGAAAACCATGTAGAGCTATAGAATGAGAACTGGCCTTTCTCAAACACAGTTTATGAAATATGCTGTTTTGTATGTTAATTCGTTCTTACTGTAGAGAGAAGTCCTGAAGAGATATGCTTACTCTTACCTTAGAGAGTAGAAAAATTTCTGGACACACTGGCTCAAGGACGTAATCTCAGCACTTGGAAGGTAGTAACAGTAGAATGAAAAGTTCAAAGTTATCCTCAGCTGTGTAGCAAATCTGAGGCCAGCCTGGTCTACATGAGACCTTGTCTACAACAACAGCAAAAAATGAAGTTCAAAGTCATCCTTGGCCACATAATGAATTTGAGGTCAGCCTGGACCATATGAAACCATCTCAAAAAAGGAAGTTGTAGATTGGGAAGACAGCTTAGTCCATAAAATGCTTGCCTTGCAATCATGAAAACTTGAGTTCAGTCTCTAGGACTCATGTAGGTTAAAGAAAAAAGCTGCGTGTGATGATGTGTGTTTGTAATCCCAGAACAGGAAAGTAGAGACACACAGATCCTGGGGGCCCACTGGTTAAACAGTCTAGGCTACTTGTTGAGTTCGAGACCATTGAGAGATCCTGTGTAAAAAAGATGGACAGCGCCTGAGGAATGACACCTAAAGTTGTCCTCTGACCTCTACACACATGTGCTCATGTACATGTGCACCCACACACATATGCACCTGCACATATGCAAACCTGTGTTCTCTGTCTGTCTCTCTCTCTCTCTAAGCTAGTCTGAAACAACACATTACTATATTACTACATAAAATAACAACCTGTTCCTGAGTTGCACTAGGTCATAGGTACTCTACAGAATATGAACCACCTTCTCTCCTCTTTTAGCTCTGCATTCGAGAGAATCTGTGAACATGCAAGCTGTAAACAAGTCCATCTGTTTGTTGAGTTGGCTCTGCCCCACATCCACAGCCTCCAGTGAAAGCCATCATCCCTTCTTTGGGGTTTTCTCCATACTGAAGTCACCCTGAGGTCCACAGGAAGGGAGAAAATACCCCTATCCACCTCTTGTACATACTTCCTCACATGGGCATCTACATGGTTTTGTCTGTCACAGGACTTCTCTATGGAATAATCGCTTTCATATCTGCTGCCTGCAGTGCTTCCAACACCCTCAGCCATGAGTCCATGGGGCCATTTTGGAGAGTTGCTTTAAGATAGGCATTGCCCTCTCCAGTGTCTCTTCCTATGATCGTCTTTGGACTCCTGTGTTCTTATTCTCCTCAAACCCTCTGTGGTGGTTTGAATGAGAAAGGTTGAGGTATTTGAAAACTTGGTCTCTATTAGTGGGGATGTTTGAGGACTGTGAGGAGAAGACGAAGTCCTGAGTAAATATGTATTATGGACATGAGCATGGCCGTGCCAAGGACCCTAATGCCTTACACCCATGAGGCCTTCCCTGAGTCAGGCTCAAAGTAAAGGTAAGGACCTCCCCTGGTCTGAAAACAGAAGTTGACAGCCTGTGTTGAAAGTATCAACAGCTTCCTCCTCCCAGATTACCTCCACCTGAGACTGCTCACCTACACAGACCCTGCCACCCCAGAGATTATTTAGCCCACCTCCTCCAGTTGCATATAGTAAACCTGCTTCCTCATTCAGCTGAATATAATGATATGATCAGTCAGCCTTCTGCTCCAGCCACCTGATGCCATGCCTCCACACCACACTAACCCTCTGCAACTGTAAACCAAATAAACTCTTTTTTTTTCTATAAATTGCATTTGGCCATGGTATTTCATCACAGCAACAAAAAGTAACTAATATACCTTTTGCCTGCAGACCTCTGGTACTCCCATTGTCTTAGTCACTGTTCTATTGCTGCAATGAAACACAGTGGCCAAGGCAACTCTTATAAAAGAAAGCATTTAATTGGGGGCTTGTTTACAATTTCAGACAGCTAGTCCATGACCATTGTGGTAGTTTGAATGTAATTGGCCCCCATAACCTCATAGGGAGTGGCACTATTAGGAAATATGGCTTTGTTGGAGTGGGTATGGCCTTGTTGGAGGAAGTATGTCACTGTGGGGACAGGCTTTGAGGTTTCCTATGCTTAAGTGTCTCGGTAGACTTCCTGTTGCCTGCAAGATGTAGAACTCTTCAGCTACCTCTCCAGTACCATGTCTGCCTGCATGCTGCCATGTTCCCCACCATGATAATAATGAACTGAACCAATGAAACTGTAAGTAAGCCACTCCAATTAAATGTTTCCTTATAAGAGTTGCCATGGTCATGGTGTCTCTTCACAGCAATAAAAGTCCTAAGACACCATCATGGCAGGAAGCATGGCAGCAAGCAGGCATAGCCCTAAAGCAGTAGCTGAGAGCTTAAATCCTGATCCACAAGCAGGAAGCAAGAGAGAGAGAAAAACTGGGCATGAGATAGGCTTTTGAAACCTTAAAGCCCATGCTCTGTGACACACCTCCTCCCACAAGGCCACACCTCCTAATCTTCCTAAACAGTTCCACTAACTGGGAACCAAGTATTCAAATATATGAGCCTATGGGGGCCATTCTCATTCCAACTACCATACCCATTACTTCTTAATCATCCCTTCACATATAAGTGAAGTACAGGACTGGGCAAAGCTTAGGGCCAGGCAGGCATCTTGCTTCACTTACTTAATATAGACACATTCTCATCTTCCACACTGTCTTTCTTTATTCAGCTGACCTCAGAAATCTAAGACAAAGTGATCTTTGGGCACTGAAGTCAATCGGGTAGAGTGATAAACTGGTCTAAGAATTCCATCCTAAAATCAAGACTGCCACATGTGCACATAGACATGGTGATCTTCATTCTGAAGACCTTATGTACCTTGTACCTTCACTTATTCCTGGAAGTGTCGAAAAAGCTTTTGGTTCACAGTCCTAAAGTTTGACCAGATTAGACTCAGACAGCCAATGGGAGAAACCAGAGGCCCAGGAGTTTTCAAGTGTTGCAGCAGAGAATAATTAGGAGGGAAGAGAAGATGAAGATGTCATCAACTGAACACAGAAGTCTGTGAAACCAGAAAGGCGGCTCAAATGCTGTTCTCCCCTCAGTCCTATTGTGTTTCATGTTTCCATGTGCATGTCTACACAGGAGCATTTGCTCATCTGAACTTGACATAGTATGCCAATTCTAGAAGTGGACTATCAACCTCCCCACACACACATCTGCCTCTTGCTACTTTGTAACTTGTACTAATGACTCAAGTGTGGACATTAGTTTCTGCCATATGAAAATACAGACAATAACTGCTTATTGGTTTAATGAATTAGTTATGTTTTAGTTCTTTAAATGTCTACTATGTATGTTCATTGGATGTGGTACTACCTTACATAAGGACATTTTCAGAACACACACACACACACACACACACACACACATATCAAACATATCACTTCCATAACCACTTCTCTCTCCTTTCTCCTTGTCCCCCTCCCATTTGTCTCCTTGGTTTCCCCAGATGCTTCACTTGTATTTAATGTACACATTCTATGGTACGTGTCATCTGAATGTAGCTTGTACTTCATGGCAATCTCTAGGTAGGTTATTTCACCATCAACAATGGAACCAGTATACAAAAGTCAGGAAGTGGCTGGGAAACAGGATCACTGTTCCACAAACAATTCCTACTTGAAGAAAGAACAAGGAGAAAAACAGCACAATGGTCATGATTCATAGTGCATCCTCCTTGAAAGACATTACAACAGAAATATACCCTAGAAAACCAGCTGTCCTTGGTTCAGTTCACTATAGCTGCATCCGAGGTGAGGAGATCTGCTTCCTGCTCCTGTTCCAGAGGACCCGAGTTCAATTCCCAGCACCCATGTTGGGCAGCTCACAACCAACAGTAACTCCAGCTTCAGGGGATCCAATGCCTTCTTCTGGCCTCTTTGGACACACACAGGTGCTTCCACATGCAATACACACACAAATTTTTTTAAAAAAAAGTTTAATAGGGTTTTGCTTATAGTCTTTCAGTCAGTTCTCCATGCTAAGTTGGAGATCTTCTCAAGTCTTAGGTGTGAATCTAGATCCTAACCTAAGAATAACCATCTTTTAGTAAGAAATTTACGATCTCTGCTTTGCCTGGAGCCTTCTGCAGGATAGGTCCCCACCCCAACATCTGATTCAGGAAAAAATACAAAGCAATAGCAAGACTAGGGAGGCACAACTATTCTGTACCCCCAGACTACATATTCTTTCTCTTTGATGGACAAGGAACACACAACAGAAAATGCCCAGGGAAGGCAGGAAGAGAGCTATGAAATTCCCCTGGCTCCAATGCCATTGCCTGCTTTGTTTCCTACCTCTGTCTCCCTCCCCTCACTGCTGCCAGTACTATGGACTATTTATTAACTGCATGCTGTGGGACCTTCCTCTTCCCTCAGAAACATTTAAGAAGAAGAACCTTGTTTTGTGTGGTGAGATTAGTCTTTTCTGAACCCCATTGGTTATTATCTGTGGTGATAATATTTTTGGTTGTGAGCCTAGCCTTTAGTGGCTGAGCCATCTATCCAGGCCACCAAGGGGTTAACAAATGCGCTGCTCTAAAGGAGCTTTCTCTAGCTCCTTCTTAAATCTATTCCCTCCCCTCCCCTTCCCCAGGACCTGACACTTGGCATTTATTCTAGGCAAGGTTCTTTACTAAGCTATTTAAAATTTGCCACACTGAATTCCTTCTGCACCATCACCAACAGTTGCCTTTTAGGTCAACTTTTCCCCTCATTTACCTATTTCAAAGCAATGTTCCCCAAGGGAAGCCCCTAAAGTTCAACTTGTCTGAGATTTTTCTTGTTGTTTGTTTTGTGTGTGTGGATGTGCAGCAGAATTCCCGTTTCTTTCTGCTCATATCCCCATCCCTATACCCCAGTACATGACTTTTGTATTTAAAGTTCAACAGAGCCTCTCAGCAGCTGTCAATAAACACCCTCCCACCCTTAACACTCCCACCCATTCTTCCAAGTATGCATCTCAAACCCATACTTCCATTCCAATAAAACGACATCTTAATCCCAGTACATAACGGCCTGTTTCTGCCTTAATTGACTTCTTACCCAGGAAAATAAATATAGATCTAGTCCATTGACTTAACCACTTAGCCCTGACTACATGAAGCACATAAGGCTCAAAATAAATATTAATCTAATGCACAAAATCAAAGGCCCCAAATCCAGCCCAATTCTTTAAAATTGGCATTGTGAAAAGAGCTCCCCCATACTGTTTTGAAGTTATTAATATGTAGCTGCTGTGTCCCCAGATCTCATCAACTTCTCAGCATCCCCTGAACAACAGCTTCCTTTAAGACAGGAGCAAATAGGCCGACAGTAGTGGTCTGTACATTGTAGAACAAAATGTTTTAATTTTTCTTTTTTCTGTTTTTATATGTTTTCTGAACTATCTAAAGTAACTACTATTTTATAACAAAAAGTAAAAAAGTGTCCTATTCTCTTACATATATTTAAAATTTTATTTAAAAGTTTCTCTTACATAAATTTTAAAAATTTATGTGTATACATGTGTGTCTGTGTGTGGGTATGTAGATATATGTGTGCAAGTGCCCACAGAAGACAGAAGATGTCAGCTCTCTTGGTACTCAAGTTATAGGCAGTTGTGAGCTACTGAACTAAGGTTCTCTTCAAGAGCAGCAAGTACTTTTATCCACTGAGCCTTGTCTTCAGTCCTAAATATACATATACCTACACATACACACACACACACACATACACACACACACACACATATTCTGTTTGAGTTAGGGTTTCTATTTCTGTGAAGAGACACCATGACCATGGCAACTCTTAAAAAGGAAAACATTTAATTGAGGTCGACTTACAGTTCAGAGGTTTAGTCCATTATTGTTATGACAGGAAGCATGGCGGAATGCAGGTAGACATAGTACTGGAGAAGTTAGCTGAGAGTTCTACATCCAGATCATCAGGCAGTAGCAAGAGACATTGGGCTTGATTTGAAACCTCAAAGCTCACCCCCAGTGACACACATCTTCCAACATGGCCACACCTACTCCAAAAAGGCCACACCTCCTGATAGTTCCACTCCCTATGGGGGCCTATGGGGGGCATTTTATTTCAAACCACCACAATATACATCTATTTAAACTCAATCAGGGGCCAGTGAGATGGCTCACCAGGTAAAGGCATTTGCCCCCACAAGCCTAGCAACTTGAGTTCAATCCCTGGAACCCATATAAAGGTGGAAGGAGAAAACCATAGCAGGCAGGGTCATGGGGACTAAAGGACAGCATTCCTGAGAGGTAAGCCCTCATGTCATTCAGAATTTGTCCCGGAGCCTAGGAGCAGATTGGTAGGGTAGGTTTGAAGAAAACAAGTCTTGGCATGAGGCTTCCATGGGGCCACTGAGTGTGAGTACATTGCTGGCCTGCTGTGTGTCAATCTTAGAAGCAATGTTTGGTAAATGGTCTCCATGAGTTGCCCTCTGATTTCCACACTATGTGCTATAGCATGCATATGCATACCCAACCCTTCCACACAATAATAACAATAAATAAAATAAATATTTTAAATGCAGGGGGCTGAAGAGATGGCTCAGTGATTAAGAATGATGACTGCTCTTGAAGAGTACACAGTTTGGGTTCTCAGCACCCACATTAGGTGGCTCACAACTGCCTGTAATTCCAGTTCCAGGGGACCCAACACCCTCTTTTGGCCTCCAAGAGCATACATGCACACACACACACACACACACACACACACACACACACACACACACACACACACACACACACACACTATACATGTAATAAAAAAATAAATCTTTTAAAATTCAGTCAGCACAGGTCTTCTGCAGGTTATGAAAATATTCTAAAATGGAATGGTGTTATATTTGCACAGTTCTCATGAAGTGTTGGGAGCAAGAAGAGGTCAGCCGATAAAGTGATGAGGAGGAAGAAAGGGGGTGGGGGAAAGGATGGAGGGAAGGAGAGAAGACTGAAGAGAGAGAAAGAATATGATATGGCCCTCCTGGTGCAGTCATATAGGGAGGTGTCAGCACCTTTAAGAAATGGTACAACCTTTAAGAGGTAAGGCCTATTTGGAAGTCTTCAGATGACACTGGAATATCCCTTTGAAAAGGAGATTTAGCCCCTGGATCCTCCACTTTCTGTACTTTCAGGATGTCATGAGGTAAGTTGTATTGCTTGATAACTGTTCTGTTATATATAATTTTCCTATGTTAAAGTTAAAATCTTCCTTTTTGGTTAGACAGAAAAGGGGAAATGCTGTGGGATAATGCTCATGTACACTGATTTAATAAAATGCTGATTGGCCAGTAGCCAGGCAGGAAGTATAGGCAGGGCAAGCAGACTAGGAGAATTCTGGGAAGAAGAAGGGAGGAGTAGGAGAAACCAGCCAGGCACAGAGGAAGCAAGATGACAAGGCAGAACTGAAAAAAGGTACCAAGCCACATGGCTAAACATAGATAAGAATTATGGGTTAATTTAAGTGTAAGAGCTAGTCAGTAATAAGCCTGAGCTAATGGCCAAGCAGTTATAAATAATTTAAGCCTCTGTGTGTTTACTTGGGACCAGGAGGCTGCAGGTCATGGGTGGGAGAGATTTGTCTGGACCACACAGGGCCGGGCGGAACCTGAGAAAACTTAGAGCTACAGTAAGTAGCTGGCTTTCTCATGGTTTTTCTCCCCACCATGATGTACCACTTGGCATGGACCAAAAACAATGAAACTATGTGGCAATGTAAACTTTTTGTCTTTTAAAATTGTCTTAGGCATTTTGTTACAGAAACACAAAGCTGATTAAAACACAGACAGAGGGAAGAAGGAGAGAAAGAAATATGTGGATGGGAGAGAAAGAGGAAGGGAATAAAGGAATGAGAGAAGAGAATAGATATACAAATTTCAACAAGAGATGTCTCATTCCAGCACAGCTAAAGACAGCAGAGCTACACAGCTCTATCACTCACCCCTACTCCAAGAGCTGTATGTGGTCTATTAGTCTGTTAGTAAAAACAATTTTTGGCCCTCCAACACAGTAGCAGAAGGCTGAGACTTTGAAGACATTGATAGGATGTAAAAATTGCACTACCAATTCTATCAGATGTACACAGCAATTGTAGCATTGTCTTCGAAAGACAGGTTTTATGCAACAAATAGAATGCACTCATCGTCTGCAGGGGAAGGACTACTGGCTGTTGGCTCTAACTCTACTTTTTATTCTTAGTGCAGATGGAACTAAGTAAAACATTTTGAATTTTATCAGAAACTTAATAAACTTTAAAAACATACAGGGTTTGGGTTGGGGCCTGGGAATATGAGGTATAGTGAGTGGAAAGGTGATCCACCCAGCATGCATCTCGAGGCGATTGTTCTTTGCCTGTGATTATCATGAGGGCAGATGGGGGTTGAACAAGGCTAATTGCTGTGTAATTATGTACATGTTTGCTGGGGCAGCTGTCCCAAATTTTGTATATTAGAACAAAAGTTTCTATGAATTATCGTAACTAAAAGTAAATATTCTAAGTTAAGCCCCACTTGTGAGTCATGTGGCTTCTGTCATAGGAATTTGACCTTTAGAAGGTCACTTAGGGCAGGAGCCACATGGCTTGGAAGGGGGCAAGGAAATGTGCTATCCAGGCCTTACGGCCTCAGCCATCAGTGTAGGGTTTTTCTTTCCTTGATGGCCGTAGGAAGACCTCACTTTCAAATCCTCCTGATACTTTCTGTAAAGACGCTTTTCATTAAAGATTCTCTTCGTGAGGGATGTGGCTGGGAGCTGGGAGGCAAGGTGCTGGAGTCCTGGCTCTCCAGTGAACTTAACTGTGTGACCTTGGGCAAGTCACTTAACCTCTCTGTGCTTCAGTCTCCCTCCTGTAAATGGGAGTAATACCTACCTCACAGGGTTGTTGTGGGGATGAATTAGAGTTCCTGTCTGTAAAGCATTTAAGGTTCTTGAAGAAGGCGCTATATAAATACAAAGTAATACCTATTAAAAAAAAAAAAAAATGCACTCATCGTGTTGGTCTAAACAGCCCAAAGTGTTACACTTCAAATGGAGAAGTGCTATGCTCGTATCATTTAATCTGACAGTTGTTCAACACATATTGGACACAATGAAATATGCTTCCTGTTTGGGAGGCTATAGAGATGATCAAGATATGGTTCCTATCCTCTAGGAATTTACAATCACATCAAGTAATCCTATACTAGGGGAGCTGTTATGCTTTATGAGGGAGGAAATGAATGAAAGTAAGGCTGAGGCCTTTGTGAATAATTTTCAAAAAAAAGGGAATTTCTTCCAGCCTGGGGAAATAGCATCCACAGAGGGTATGGCTAAGACACAATAAACCAGGCTACAGTGATTAATAGCACTTGTTGCTCTTGCATAGGACTCAGGTTCAGTTCCCAGAAACCACATGGTGGTTCACAACCATCCATAATACAGGTTCCAGAGAATTCAACTTCTTCTGACCTACACAGACACTACACACATGTGCTGCACACACATACATGCTGGCCAAACACTCATACATAAAATCAAATAAATAAATCTGAAAGAAAGTTTTTAAAAGGCATGGTGAACCCCAGTAAAATCAACAGAGTGAAAAGAAGCCTTGTGGAATGGGAGAAAATATGTATATACCGTAAGCAGAAATACAAGGAGTTCATGAGGCTATACAAATAACTCAAAAAGCAAATAAACAAAGTTTAAAAAAAACCCTCAATAGTTGGGGCTGGAGAGATGGCTCAACAGTTAAGAATACTTGCTGCTCTTTCAGAGGACTAGAGTTGGGTTCCCAGCACCCATGTCAGGCAGCCCACAACCACTTGTAACTCTAGCTCCAAGGTAGTCAACCCCTTATTGTGGTCTCCACAGGCACTAACCCACACAAAAATAAAAGTAAAATATTTTTTAAAAGTCAATCATAAAAGAAAAACCAACAAATAACCCAATCAAAAACTAAGTACTAAACCTAAATAGATATTCCTCCAAAGAAGACATACTACCATATGAAAATATACTCCACATCACTAATCATCAGGGGACTGCAAACCAGAACCATAATGAGGTACCACCTCTCCCAGATAGAATGCTGCATTCTCCAAAAAGAGTTGGTGAGGATGTAGAGAGAAGGGAAAACTTACCCAATGCCCAGCTGATGGAGATATTGCGGGACCGCCGGGTGGGCTGAAACGCATGGGGCCTGGTGGGACCCAGACAAAACTTTCGCCTACACCCAGCGAAGCTTAGCTTAGCAGACATCAGGTGGCCCAGGCTCCAAGCAGCTCTCTCCGCCCAGGTCTTCTTCCACGGTGATTTCCACAGTGATCAGCATGAAAGCCATCAGTTGGGTGAGTTCTACTGTGTGTGTGTGCATGTGTAGAGAGAAAGAGTGTGTGTTTTCTTATACAGTGACAGAGATGTATATTTCTTCATAAAAATGTAATGGTGTACCTATTCATGCTGAACTTTTTATAAGTTTAGTCATAAATGTACTTTTTGTAGAAAATAAATCAAGTGTGTTTATTGAATGGTGATTGTTTGCTTTATTGCTTTGATTTTTATGATGTTATGGCATAAGTGAACCCAAATAAACTCAAGTTCAAATTTATGTATGTGGTATTATGATCATAGTAAAATGTATCTGAATTTAAAAAAAAAAACAAACAGAAGAAAAAGTGCCAAAGGAAAAGCACAAGAAATGTGTATACACACACACAAACACACACATTTGCATACATAGGAAATCCATAAAATATAAAACACAATAAAACAGAAGATATACTGCCACCTACAATAATATAGCTAGAACTGGTAGAACATCACTACATTAAGGGAAACAAGCCAGACACCCAAAGCTGAGTATAACATGCTACCATTCACATTTTGAATATAAAATGTTAGTTTCTGGGCAGTAAGAGAGCTCAACCAGTCCCTAAGGCTGACAACCTGTTCCATCCTTCACACACTGATGGTGGAAGCAGAGAGCTGACTCCCACATGTGGTCCTCTAAACTCCACATGCATTCTGGGGCATGTGACTGTGCACACACAAACAAAATAGATAAGTGTAATAACATTTTTAAGAGTTGATCATATGGAAATTGAAAGTAGAACCATAGTTACTAAAGGCTGAGGAGAGTCAGGGGCAGGAAGGGATGGAGAGAGGTTGATCAGTGGCCACTAAGTCATAGTTAAAAGAACTACATTCTGACTTCTATTGCACAGTAGGGTGACTTTAGATAGCAACAATGTGCTAGATTTTTTTAAAGCTGTAAGAAAAGGTTTTGAACGCTTTCGCCAAAGCAAAATGATAAATGTCTGGAGAGAGATACATGTTTACCTTGATTCAAACTTTACACAATGTACGTATGTATTGAAATATCCCATTGGGGTCCCATGGGTACATATAAATTGATATTGGTAGACATCAGTTGAAATTTTAAATAAAAAGCAGGGCATGATGGTGCACACTTATAATCCCAGCGTGTGAGAGGTGGGGACAGAAGGTTCAGAGGTTCAAGACCAGCTTCCATTAGCAGCAAGTTCAAGAACAGCCTGAGCTATATGAATCTTTGTCTCATTTCTTTTTCCTTTTAAATAAAAAAGTCAAATTATTTGGTTTGACTGCATATAAGAGTCATAAGCAAGATAATGAGGGATGTGTAATTAGGACCAAATAGTGGGAGATGTAGAGAAATAAACCCTCCTCTACAGGCAAAATAAAATCAATATTTCTCAAGATCCTATTTTCTGGGCTGGTGAGATGACTCAGCAGATGAAAGGCATTTTCTGCCAAACTTGAAAAGCTGAGTTCAATCCCTGAGACCCGCATGCCGGAAGGAGAGAACTACGTCATACAAGTTGTCCTCTGTCCTCCACATGCATACTCTGACATACACATGTCCAAATAAAAACACCTCCACAAAGTCTTTATGTATTTTGCAGATTAAAGAAAGATAAGTTATTTGTGCCAGAGAATAGATTGTAATGGTTTAAAAAATATGTTCACAAAATCTTCCAGTCTCCAAAAGAGATGGAACATAACTTCCTTCTTGCTGACCTGAGTGCTATAGTGACTGTGCTGATGCATCAGACATGTCATTGACACGACCAAGCTATAAAAGGCCCTTGACTTCCATCTAAGAGGCTCTCACTAGTTGCTCTTTATGGGATAACTGAGTTTCCCTTGGCTAAGACCTTGTGGACAGGCTCACGTGGTAAGAAACTAAAGTCCAGGTGAGTGAGCTAAGAAATTGATCTTCCCCCTAGGCAAGTTCAGATGTGAGTCCTGGCTCACACCTTGATTCTAGTCTCCCACACAGCTTGTTGTGGTTTGAATTAGAATGGCCCCCATAGGCTCATATGTTTGACTGCTTAGGCCCCAGTTAGTAGAATTGTTTGAGCAGGATTAGGAGGTGTGGTCATGTTGGAGAAGGTGTGTCACTAGAGGGAAGGGCTTTGAGGTTTTAAAAGCCCATAACATTCCTGTTGGCTCTCTCTCTGCTTCATGCTTGTAGATCAGATGTAAGCTCTCAACTACTGCTCCAGCAACATTCCTGCCTGCCTGCTGCCATGTTCCCTGCCATGATGGTCACAGACCCTACTATTTTCTGGAATCATGAGCCCCAAATTAAATGTTTTCTTTTATAAGTTGCCTTAGTCATGGTGTCTTGTCACAGCAATAGAAATCTACAGGCCAGCTAGCTTTGCATACACAGCATTGAATAACAAAGAGACCCTATCTCAAATAATACAGAGGACAAAGACTGAAACCCAAGGTTGTCCTATCCTCCACACATGCACCTGCACTTACACATACACACACACACACACACAGAGAGAGAGAGAGAGAGAGAGAGAGAGAGAGAGATTTTTTAAAAGTAGGCAGATTCAGTCATTAACAGAGATGGAGCAAATCTTGGAGTAACAAAGCATTAAAGTATTTTCTAGAGGTCCTGGAATGATTGTTTAGTGGTTATGAGCACTGGTTGCTCTTCCAGAGGATCAAGGTTGAGCTCCCAGCATCCACAAGGCAGCTCACAACTATGTGTAATCCCAATCCCAGGAATCCAACACCCTCTTCTGACTTCCTCTGGCACTTACACATGGTGCACAGACATACATGCAGGCAAAACACCCACACATATAAGAATAAATAAATAAAATTTTAACAAAATAATATTTACAATAAAGTATTTTCTTTTTTATATTTTATTTAAATAACATTTTTCATTTATTTTACATACCAACAGCAGTTTCCCTTCCATCCTTCCCTCCAAGTCTCCCCCTCCCCCCACTTCCCATCTATCTACCCCACCCCTACCCCGTTCAGGAAGGGTCAGGCCTCCCATGGGCTTGAACGAAGCATGGCACATCAATTCAAGGCAGGACCAAGCTCCTCCCCTTGAGGCAGGACCAAGCTCCTCCTCTTGCATCAATCCAGCATGGGGAACAGATTCCCAAAAGCCACCTAAGCACCAAGGACAGGTCCTGATCTCACTGCTAGGAGCCTTACAAAGAGACCAAGCTACACAACTNTCACNCANATGCAGAGGGCCTAGGTCAGTCCCATGGAGGCTCCCTAACTGTTGGTCCGGAGTCTATGAGCTCCCACAAGCTCAGGTCAGCTGCCCCTGTAGGTTCCCTGTCCTCCCTTTCTTCAGCAAGACTCCCAGAGCTCAGTCCAGTGCTTGGCTATGGATCTCTACATCTGCTTCTATCAGTTACTGGATAGAGGCTCTCTGATGGCAATTAAGGTAGTCACCAATTTGATTACAGTAGATGGCCAATTCAGGTACCGTCTCCACTATTGCTAGGATTCTTAGCTGGGGTCATCCTTGTGCATTTCTGGGGGTTTCCCTAGTGCCAGGTTTCTCCCAAACCCCCAAAATGTCCCCCCATCAAGATGTCTCTTTTGTTACTCCCCTCCGTGTCCTGCCCCCAACCCTCCTCCAGCACCCAGCCCACCCAACATACTCCCTCAAGTTCCAATCCCTCCATGCCCCCTCCTCTACCTCAAGTTTACCCAGGAAATCTCTTCTATTTCCCCTTCCCAGGGAAATCCATGCATCTCTCTTTGGGCCTTCCTTGTAAGATAAAGTATTTTCTAGAGTTATAATCTTTGGATTACGTGAAGATAAGAGAAGGTTCATTCACAGCATAATTAGGAAGTCTAGGAGAGGGAAGTTTAGAAGGCAAAACACTGAGATGGATAAAATGAAAGTCTACAAGAGGGTCCTGGGATAATTAGGGTGTTCTCTTTGAAGTTTGCTCACATGTGATACAGAAAGTAATGAAAATAAGAAAAGGAATGCTTTGAAACATTTAGTTCCACTAGTAAGAAATGGTATAAACCAGTGGTTCTCAACCTTCCTAATGCTGTGACCCTTTAATACAGATCCTCATATTGTGGAGACCCCCAACCATAAACTTATTTTTGTTGCTACTTCATAACTGTAATTTTATGACTGTTCTGAATCATAATGTAAATATTTGCCAGAGGTGGTTACAGCCTACAGGTTGAGAAAACTTATATAAATAAATGATGGAGCAGCAAGAAGCTGAAACTTGGGGTTGGAGAGATGTCTTAACATAAGAGTACACACTGCTCTTGCAGAGGACCTAAATTCAGTTTCCAGTACCCACATTAAGTAACTCACAATCTTCTGTAACCGCAGCTCCAGGGTGTCTGATTCCCTCTTCTGGTCTCTTGGGCACTGTACTCATGTGCATATACTACCCCTAACACACAAATATACACATAATTAAAAATAAAATAAAATGCTTAAAGAAAAGAACTCAGAGAATAAATAAATACAACTTTTCTGTGATACCTTGTGTCACAAATACCTTCCCATGGAATTTTGTCTCATTTGCATAAAATACATATTTGTATATGAAATGAGTTACATCTAGACAGCCAATTTTGTCACTTAAGTAACAATCTATGATTCTTTAAGCCAATTATTTGAAAACACATCCAAGATTCACAGTTAATACAGAAGACTCCAAAGAAATAATTAAAATGCCTCAGGGAAAAAAATCATGCTGCCCAAATGACAAGAATGAACTTTACCACTGAAGCTTCACATTTTGTTCTTTACTTGATGCATTTGGGTAGAAACATTCTCAAAATAAACTTATTGCAGTGCTTCTCAGAGTCTTTTTATTTTTGTTTTGTTTTATTTGTTTACTTTTCTGCTTTGTTTGCTTTGGTTGAGACTCTGCATCCAAGTTGGCCTGACTCTCACAGTGTAGCCTGGACTGTCCTCAAACTCACGTCAATCTTCCTCCCTTGCCCTCCCAAGGGCTGGGGTTAAAGACAAATGTGTTTCTTTAGTCTCTGGCCACTGTAAATTCCGAAGTTCCTCAATTGCCCTCCTTCAGATCAAATGACCTCTATTTTGTCTGCACAGGGACCTTTGTCTTCTGGCTCTGCAGTGAGCAGAGGACATGCCTGCACTAGAAATCTCCTGCATCAAATTTCTTCTCCAAAGGCTGGGTGCCCTCCAACACCCTGCACCAGATTCCAGGAGCTAGGTAATTATCTCTCACAGAAAAGCTACTGTAGATTGGACATTTTTAATAAGAAACAGGGGTGAATCTCAGCAAGCAAGGCCATATTTCTTTGTTGCCTTGTAATTCCAAATAAAATGGACTCTGAGCCCAGGTTCCTCTAAGCTTCTGACCACCTCCTTCCTTTCTCTTCCCCTGCGGTTGTAAAATGTCCCAACAGCCAGCCTGTCGTCAGTCATTAGTCTAGTGGGTTTATAGCGGAGAAGTCCAAGTAACTGACAAGTTACAGGTACCCCCTTCTTTCTGGGATGTATACATTCACCACAAGGCTAAATAGAAAGAAGCCAATAACAATTTAAAAACAAATAACAACAATAACTGCCTTATGCAAGGAATCTAGCATGGTCTGGTTCTAACCCATATGTTATATCTTAGACAGTAACCTACCATGACTCCACCCTTCCATCTAAGAATATATCCAACTTTCTCAGCCCTTGTTGCTATCAATAGAAATATAGACATGGCTTAGGACCATGGAAACAGAAGCAAAGTCATCAAGTATAAATAGGGGACTGAGTTTAAAGGCCAGACAGGCCTGCATAAGGGCCCAGAAGTCCATAGTCAGGGGATATAGAGAAGGCTTAAACTGGGTGAGCAATCCAAGGGTTGAAAAGAACACATTGGTGTGAGCATCTGATGGAGCCATCCATGACTTTTATGAAAGCCATTTTAGAGTGAAAGGAAGAAGAAATAAAATTGAAATGAGCTTAAGAGTCTTTAAGAGGGAAGAAACAGATGAGCAAGTTTAGGTTGTTCTTTGGGAACTGTGATAGCTAACAGTGATTTAGAGCTCTGCCAAGACTTGTTATAGGTTTTTGTTTCCTTTGGAGATAACAGCAACTTTAGTATCTTAAAAGGCCACAGGGAAAGAGCCAAATTGAACACATAAGAAAAATATTGAGAAATATCTTTATTCTAGTGGAGATGGGGAAGAAGAGGCTTAAAAGCACATAGAAAAGGATTGGCTTGGAAAAAGTGAGCAACGGCTACAACCTGAGCTCAGTCCTGGGGAATCACATGGAGGAAGGAGAGAACCAGCTCCCACAAATTGGCCCCTGACTGCCACCCATGTGCCACAGTGTTTGTGCGCGTGTGTGTACATACACACACACACACACATACACACACACAAACACACACACATGCACACATACACAATCAATCAATCAAGAAATAAATAAATTTAAAATGTTTTTCAACTGAAATACAAGAAAGAAAAGGAGGGGAGGGTCTGGACTAACTTACGAAAGTTTGAGGTCAGGAAGTTATCAGAGTTCAAACCTCAGGATTCATTTCGCTCTGTATAGTACAAAAGAAGATCACCTTCTAAGTGACAGAATAGACAGTGGGTTTGAGCATTAGATGAAGATTTGAGGTTCCTTTACTTGTATCACTTTTGTGCATAAATATATAGCCATACTAAATCTACTCATTTTTATAAGCAATGGCCTTTTTTAGGATGGATTTTTATTTTATGTGTATGAGTGTTTGCCTACATATATGTATATGAATACCACATACATGCCTTGTGCCTGCAGAGGCCAGAAGCGGGCATTAGATCCCCTGGAACTGGAGTTACAGGCAGTGGCATGATGCCATGTGGGTGGTGGGAACTGAACCTGGATCATCTGTAGGAGCAGCCAGTAGTCTTAACCACTAAGCCATCTCTCCAGCTTTGTACTGATTAGTTCTTATAGTTTGTTGGGGGTGCCTGTGACTCCAGGACTTGGGAGATGGAGAGAGAGAGTTGCAAGCTCCAAGATAACAAACATGTGCTACACAATGAAGTCCTGTGTCCAAAAAGAACTAAAGTGCAAAATGATTACAGTAGTTTGAGAATTCTCAATTTGCCTTCTGCTATAAATCTCCGAAATTGGACATTCTTGTTCAGGAGTCCTCAACAACCCAGGTAGAAAGATGAACAGAGCAAGGATTACATTGTCCTGCTGGGTAGGACCAGCAAGAGAGGAAGGCAACAAGAGGGTTTTGAAAATAGTAGCATGTTACAACAGAGAGAAGCTCTGGAAGTAATGAAGTATAGAGTCTTCCCTTGGACAGGAAAGGACTTAAAGCCCCCCAGGCAGGAAAAAGAAGTCGAGCCAATGAAGTAGTGGGGCAGATGCTCTGGAAACAAAGGGGTGAGTGTGAGGAAAGGCTGGATGGCTAATGGAGCATAAGCTTTAAAATGAAGATTAATTCCAAAAGGGTCAAGACCATTAAAAGAGATTGCTGACGTGGAAAGTGGGCAAAGTCTCTTGGAATTGGATTCGGCTTGGCAAGGCTTCAGATTCCTCTATCTTGTCTTCCAGACTGAAGTAAACCGTTTCCAAGCTTCAAAGCCATACTGAAGAGTTTAGTTAAGCAAGTGTTCACTAAAGGTTGATTCAGTAGCCCCTGAAAGCAAGGCCACCTGGAAGTTAAGAAAATAGCTTGAGAGTCAGGCTCCCTGGCATGGCTGCCCACCTTGATGTATAACCCTGGTATGACTTGGTTGTTTGGTTGTGTTTGGTTTTGGTTTTCTTTTAATCTGACTAAATTTATTCTTTGACAATTTTATACATGTTTGTTCACTCTCATCACTGTACTGTTATCTCCCTCCAACCCGTTACTCCTGACCTCTCCTCCCCACAAGTCCCTTCCCCATGTTCATGTTTATAACGGTGAGTTTTAATTGTCATCTTGACAATCTAGACTCACCTGGGAAGGAAGTCTCAGTGAGGGATTGTCAGTGACCATTTAATATAGTTCCTCATGTTGTGCTGACCCCCAACCATAAAATTATTTCATAGCTACTTCATAACTGTCATTTTGCTACTGTTATGAATCATAATGTAAATATTTTTGGAGACAGAGGTTTGACAAAGGGATGGAGAACCGCTGGTCTAGATTAATCCTGGAGCCAGTTCTTGAACACCTCTGAGCCTCAGTTTTCTAGTTTCTAAAATGAGGATATTGGGACTGGAAAGATGTCACAACAGTCAGGAGCATTTGCTGTTCTGTCCAAGGACCTGAGTTCAGTTCCCAGTATTTATATCAGCCAGCTCACAACTGCTGGTAACTCCAATTCGAAGGAATCCAATACCCTCTTCTGGATTCCACAGCTACCCATATGAACATGCACAGACACAGGCACATAAATAATAAAAAGATAAATCTTTAAAATACGGGTATTGCTGTGGAATAATCCTCTCGTATACTGTAAAGATTTGTCACTCGAATTGGTTTAATAACACACTGATTGGCCAGTAGTCATGTAGGAAGTATAGGTGGGGTGACCAAACTAAAAATGCTGGGAAGAGGAAGGACAGAGTCAGGAGTCACCAGCCAGACACAGAGGAAGCAAGATGAGAATGCCGTACTAAGAAAAGGTACCAAGCCACATGGCTAAACATAGATATGAATTATGGGTTAATTTAAATGTAAGAGCTAGTCAGTAATAAGCCTGAGCTAATAGCCAAGCAGTTATAAATAATATTAAGCCTCCAAGTGAATTATTTGGGAAGTGGCTGCAGAGTGTTTGGGAGTTGCTGGCAGGACAGAAACTTCCGCTTACAGGGTATTGATGACATACATGCACTTGCCAATGATTCTTCCTGGGTCTGACACATCAGAAACATCTAGTAAAGTTCAACTGCCATTCTTGAAGATGAGGAAAACACACAACCACTTTTTCAGCTCTAATAGAAGATAATGTCAAAGACTTCAGTCCTCCATTTAAATAAAAGACTAGCTGTTTGCTGATGGTTTTAATAAGGTTACTGGAATCTGCTATTTATGTTCTCTGCCTGCATTTCATGGGAACTTCTCCCCATCCCTAGGAAGACAGCAAATCCCTTCTGCACATTTGCAAGTGCTGATGATGTTCCCCCAGTTCTGAGGAAGGACACTGTGTTTGGGTGCATTTATCACAGTGTCTCCAAGCAGGTGAGATATTCTGTTGCTACTTGAGTTATAGATTACTATTCAGCTCCATCCATTTAATTTTAGGAGAGTTTATCTGGCTGACTCAATAGTCAACTGTATTAATTGCTTTTTTCATTGCTGCAAACAAAATACCTGACAAAGGCAACTAAAGAAACGAAGAGTTGGCAGACTTAGTGGCGCATGCCTTTAATCCCAGCACTTGGAAGGCAGAGGCAGGTAGATCACTGTGAGTCCAGAGCAGCTTGGTCTAAATTGTGAGTTCTAGGACAGACAGAGCTACATAGTGGGACCCTGTGTCAAAAAAGAAAAAAAAAGTGGAGGAAGCAAGAGTTTCTGTGGGTCCACAGTTAGTGGGTACAGTTCATAGCAGCAGGATCATGAGGTGGCTACATCCAAAGTCAGAAAGCAGAGAATGAATGATAAATGCTGGTGCTCAGTCACTTGCTTCTTTTTATTCAGTCTGGGACCCCAGTGGAATGGTGCCACCTACATTCAGGATGAGTCTTCACACCACTGTTAACTGAATCTAGAATCTCCCTCAGAGACATGTATAGAGATTTGTTTCCTAAGTGATTATAGATCTTGTCAAGTTGACAACCAATATTAACCATTATATGGTGTCTTAGTCAGTGTTCTTTTGCTGTGAAGAGACACCATAACCAAGGCAATTCTTATAAAAGGAAGTATTCAATTGGGGACTTGCTTACAGGGTTGGTCCATGATCGTCATGGTGGGGAGCATGGCTACATGCCTGATGCTGGAGCAGTAGCTGAGAGCTCCATCCTGCTCTGCAGGCCAAGAGAGAGCCACTGGATCTAGCATGGGCTTTTGAAACCTCAAAGCTCAGGAAACACTTCCTCCAACAAGGCCACACCTCCTCCTAATCTTTCTAATCCTTTCAAACAGTTCTACACCCTGGAAACTAAGCATGCAAATACATGAGCCTCTGTAGGGTAGGGGTGGGGAGTCTTATTCAAAACACCACATATGAGTTGTGTTGGTTAGAAGTTTAATATTTTATTTTTTATTTTCTGTGTCTGAATGTTTCCTTTCATGCATGTATGTGTACTACATATTGCCTTGTGCCCACAGAGGCCAGAAGAAGGCATTGAATCCCCCAGAACTAGAGTTATAGGCAGTTGTGAGATGCCATGTGGGTTCTGGAAACTGAACCCAGGTCCTCTGCAAGAGAAGCTGTATCAGGCTTTCTTTTGGCCACCAATCAGCTCCCAAACCATGACATGAAGAATTACAATTAATTAATTAATTAATTGTGAATGCTCAGCCTTATCTTATGCTGGGGTCCGGGGGGGGGGTGATCTCCCCACAGGATGTGGAAATCCTGCTCTTCTCCAAGAGAGAACCATTACAGCCGAGCTCTGCTCCGTTCCCAAGGGACTTTCCCAGCACAGGTATCCATTTCTTCTCAGCTCTGACACAAGTTGTTACTTCTCCTGCTTCACTCTGCTAAGGGGAAACCCCTGCAGAACTGTATCTATCAATCTGCTCCAGCTCCAAGGAAAAGTTGTTACTTCTGCTCTGCTCCCCCAAGGGAGCTTCCCAGCAGAGATCCTGCTTCGCTCTGGTAAAAGAAGTTCTTCACCCAAAACTCTTTCAAGAGATTTATTTGGGAAGGAGGAATCCAGGAGAGTGGCTGCCTCTGCCAGGGTGGAGAAGGAAAGCTGCCAACTGAACAGACAGGGGGCCTTACATAGGGCTTCTTAGGGACAGAGTTTTTCCAGGGAGAAGATTTTCAGGGAGAGAATTGGTCAGATTTTGATCCCCTTGGGCTTGGACAAGCTCAGACTGGCTAGATTTCCTGCTCAGGGATTGGTTGGTTTTCTGCTCAGTTGGTCAGGGGCAGATTTGGCTCTAGTTTCAGGGCCAGGGTGTTTCTTTCACTGGCTCTGGTTCCAGGACCAAAGTGTGTTTCTTTGGCTCTGGTTTCAGGGTCAGGGCGTGTTTCTTAGGTTCTGGGTTCAGGGCTAAAGTGTTTCTTTCACTGACTCTGGGTTCAGGGCCAGTGTTGATTTCTTTCACTGGCTCTGGTTTCAGGATCAGGATGAGTTTCTTTGGCTGGCCCTTTGACCCTACACAGCCCACTCCAGGTAGCATCATCTCTTAGCTGGTGGGCCTAGGTTGTGTAAGAAAGCTAGCTGAGCATGAACCAGAAAGCAAGACTGTAAGCAATGTTCCTTACTCAAATGTTCAGTTCTTTCTTGAGTTCCTGCCCCGATTTCCCTCAGTGATGGACTGACTGTGCCCTGGAAGTGTAAACTGAAATAAACTCTTTCCTTTCCCAGACTGCCTTTGATCATATTGTCTGTAACATCAACAGAAAGGAAATAAGAACATTTCGAAGGCATGGCATTTGAGACTCATAGTGTTCCAAGAAATGGACATTCAAATGCATATACATTGATATATGATTCCCTACCACTATTTTGGTTTCTCTTAACACACTGAAAGGAAACTGCCACTTGGAAAAGCTAAGTCAGATGTTTGAGTAGTGTTAGTTGCCACTAGCAACATTGAAGAGCATGCATATAGTGATTTTTATGTGTTTATTTGTGTGACTCTATGTGACTGTGCACACATGCGTGCAGGTGGTACCTGTGAAGGCTAGAAAGGGGCATTAGATCCCCTGGAACTAGAGTTACAGACTGTTGTAAACCTCCATATAGATGCTAGGAACAGAACTTGGGTCCTGTTGAAGAGTACTGAATACTCTTGATTGCTGAGCCGCATCTCTAGCCCCATAGTGATTTGTTCCATAAAATATTTTGCAGACTTTTAACTTGGGAATAGTGTGCTAAGTAAGTCAGTAGAGCCCAGACAGGTTAGGAAAGTAAGTGTACTATATGCACAAAGTCACATTCATTCTTCCTGAAATACAATGACTACACACATCTACAGCTACCTGATGGCCAAGCTGGGCCTAGAAGCCAGTTGCAGCTCTCAGTCAAACATTCTTTTGTGTGCCTCACCTTGTAGCCTGGATCTTGGCGCTTAGTTGAACTGTGATGTCTTGCTAACATAAACAATTGCTCAGCTGGTAGAAACCTCAAGGAGCAGCCAATTCCATGTTAAAGAATAAGAGTTGGAGAGTTCAAATCTGAATTCATTCTACCATATAAAACAGCCAATTTTGTAGCACGAGATAAGAACCACTACTGCTCATCGCCAGTCTGGTAGCAGAAACAGGGTTTTTTTTTTTTCTTTTTGCAGGTCTTGTTGGGAGCAAAATGCCCTGTACAGAGCACATGCACAATCATGATCTCATTTTCCAAAGTCTTAGCTCTGGAAACACAATCGGCTGAAAGAAATTTATCTCTTTCCATAAATTAATTTGGCGGACAGTTTCTCACAGACACCTCCCTGGAAAGCTTACACCAAATGAGTCACACTTACGCTTACAACCACAATTTATCTTGGTTAATGGGCATATTTTGGCTCCCTGAGAGGGAATTTTAATCTTCTGTAGAAGCAAAGGGATTTGGTAGTGAGGAGATATGTCAAACTGTCAGAGAGAGAGAGAGAGAGAGAGAGAGAGAGAGAGAGAGCGCCAGAGAAGCCAAACTAAGTCAATGAGAACCATTGGAAATCTCTGAGGCTTCTTGTGATTAACCCTGTGTGGTGTCTCCAGACCTATAACACCTTTGCCATCCTGTTTACCAATGTTTTGCTGTTCTAATCGGCATCCTCTTATGGAAATCAGGAGTCCCAGAGAATAACCAGGTTTACTGGAAAGATCTCCAAAAACGCTGATAAATGTAAAACCATCCCCATGCCAACAAATAGATAAATCACTGTGACTCAAATCTCAGTGCTCTGTACCACACAGGTCTGAAACACTGATTACTGTCATGTAGACTGCCCACTGGCTTTGCAAAAAAAGAAAAAACACCACAACTCCCAGGCACCAACATCTGTCTTTCTCGGTCCTATCAGCCACAGAAAGTTTGTTTCTCAGATGGGAGAAGCCAACTCCATCTGGTAATGTTACCACCCAATAAGGAAATGCCCAAATGCCCAGTACCCATCTGGTCTTCCAGACTGTGGCCCATCATTGCATGCCCATACTCCCTTGGAGTTGTCATTGGATGGCTATTTTCAAGAACTATTATCTGCCACAGGGTGACAGAATGATTATGGCAGTCCCCACTTAGCCAGCTTTCTTTGCAAGGCTTCAGTTACACACAATCGACCATGGTCTAGAAATGTAAATGGAAGATTACAGAAGTAAACAACTTCAGACTTTCCAAGCACATATCATGCTGAGGCGCCTGATGGAATCTTGTACTATACCACTCCATCTGTGACCGTTCATTTTCACTGTCAACGTGACAGGATTTGGAATCATCATGGAAACACACCTCTGGGTGTATCTGGGAGGCTGTTTCCAGAAGTGTTCAATGGAAGAGGGAAGACTCACTGTGAATGTGAGTGTTACCATCCTATGGGCTGAACTGAAGGAAAAAGTGAAAGTGAGCTGAATATCAGAATTCACCTCCCTCTGCTTCCGATGTGACCGGCTGCCTCGAGCTCATGCACCATATCTTCCCCATCATATGCTCAAAGTATGAGCCAAAATAAACCCTCCTTCCTTAAGCTGCTTTATCATTATTATTATTATTATTATTATTATTATTATTATAGTGTGTGTGTGTGTGTGTGAGAGAGAGAGAGAGAGAAGAGTACAGTAACTTATTTAGAGAGAAATCACATCAACCAACTTTCATTATGGCATATTTGAATAATTGTTCTATTTTTATTATTATTAGTCATCTCTTACTGTGCCTAATTTATCAATTAAATTCCATCATAGGCTTGGAGGTATAGGAAAAAAGAAATTATTTATGTATATAATCATACATTCATTTTGTATTACTTGGAATTTCCAGCATCTACTGGGGGGGCTTTACACATTCCCCTGGGTAAGCAGACACTATTGTGTTAGCAATTTTGAACCCCACCTCTGACTAGGAGCACACTCACTGTCATTCTCTTCAGCATGCTCTTTTTGTTCATTTCTGCAGCATGGTTGTTCCCTCACTCCTATGTGAAACAGCCACATGCACTTTCAGAAATGGTTGATTGTACAAAAACACCTGAGATGTTTCTGGTCTCCCTGAAGTCTTTCCTGTGTTAGCATTTCAAAAAATGAAGACTGGAATACTTACGAATACACTTCTGGAATGTTCAAAATCTTATCTCAGCAGGATCAATCTCCCATTGGCTTTTTTTTTTGTCTCAGTAGTTGTCTTTGTTCCATAGATAATTTGCTTATTTGCTTTTCTCCCTCCCTTGTTCCTGTAGAGCTTTTGTTTGACTTGTCATTCGAGCACTATGCGTCCTTGTGTGGGTTGTCATCTGTGCTGGCTAATCTATGTCAACTTGACACACAAACTAGAATTATCAATTGAGAAGATGCCTCCATAAGATCTGCTGTAGGGCATTTTCTCAATTAGTGATTGATGGAGGAGGGCTCAGCCCATTGTGGGTGATGCCATCCCTGGACTGGTGGTCCTGGGTTCTATGAGAAAGCAGGCTGAGCAATCCAGTGGAAACAAGCCAGTAAACAGCACTCCTTCATGGCCTCTGCATCAGCTCCTGCCTCCAGGTTCCTGCCCTGATTGAGTTCCTGTCCTGACTTCCTTCAGTGATAAACAACAATGTGGAAGTGTAAGTCAAACAAACCCTTTCCTCCCCAACTTGCTTTTGGTCATGGTGTTTCATCACAGCAATAGAAACCCTAACTAAGATTTCCTTGTTGTTTTACTAAGACTTCCCTGATTTGGAAAATGATCTAACCATTATCTTTTCAAATATGGCCTCTTTGCCATTCTGACTCACTCATTAATTTCTTTTTCTAGAACTTAGTTTAGATATATATTTTACAAGTTTTCATTAGATTTTTCCACCCTCTTCAGCTCTCTGTGCTACTTTATGGAAAATGTATTCTGATACATATTCTAGATAATTATAGCTTGAGCATTATATAATATGTTGTTAAGTACATTGAGGGCTGAGGATACAGCTGGTAGAGTGCTTACCTAGCATAAGAGAGGCCCGGGGTTGGATCCACTGCATGACATAAATTGTGTGTAGTGGCACACAACATTTATATTTTAATTTCCACAAATATATATCTGAATTATAGTTCTATATGGCTTTTTTAAATTGCAGTGCTGGGCATTGAGCCCAGGACCTAACACATGATAGGCAAACATTCTACCACTGAGCTATATCCAGCCCAGTTATTTCACACAAGGATTTGTGTTTTTAATTACTTCTTTATGCCTTTGGTCATTTTTAAGGCTATTTATTGTACAATGTTTGTGATGGTTAAAAAATTTTACTACTTGGTATTTAAAATCATTAAGGAGATTGGTATGTCTGTGAATTTATGGAGAGGATAAACTGAGGGAGGAAGGCACACTCTGAATGTGAGCAATACCATTCTATGGTCCAGGATCCCAGATGGACTAAAAGAAGCAAAGGAAGAACACCCCCAAGTGAGCGCATTTTCCCTTCTCTGCTTCTTTGCCCCCGGGACATGAACTGTGTGGTGATTATATTGTGTCCCCCAAAATATTATGTACCCTAATAAAACTTATTTGAGGTCAGAGAACAGAACAGCCACTAGATTAAACATAGAGGTTAGGCAGTGGTAGCACAAGCCTTTAATCCTAGCATTCCCGAGGCAGAGATCCATCCAGATCTCTGAGTTCAAGGCCACACTGGAAACAGCCAGGCATGGTGGCACACACCTTTAATTCCAGCACCTGAGATCTCATGTCTTTGCTTAAGAAAGACACATGCCTTTAATCCTAGAAAGTAGTGGCAGGAAGCAGAAAGGTATATAAGGTGTGGAAACCAGAAGCTAGAGGGCCTCTTAAGCTTTCAGGCTTTGAGCAGCAGTTCAGCTGAGATTCATTCGGGAGAGGACTCAGAAGCCTGCAGTCTGAGGAAACAAGATCAGCTGAGGAGTTGGCAAGGTGAGGAGGTTGGCTGTGGCTTGTTCTGTTTCTCTGACCTTTCAGAATTTATCCCAATACCTGGCCTGGTGTTTTCAATTAATAAGACCGTTTAAGATTCGCTCTACAGAACTGTGCTGCTCCTACTTGCCTCCATCGCTACAATCACTGAACCCTCTGAGACTGTGAGCCAAAACCAATCTTCCTTGCTTTAAATTTCTTCTATCAGATATTTCATGGTGGTAACATGAAAGTAACTAACACAATGTTTATCCAATGATTCTGCAACCTGAAGTTCTTGGCATATGATTTTGCTGTTAGTCACATCTGCTTATTCTTGCTCTATGTGTATTGCTAGTGGTGACTGTTTTGAGTTATTAACTAATGTTCAGTGGGATTATTTCCTTGTCCATGAAAATGACATGTTGCTTATGTTGAAGGTATGGTCCTCCAGAGAGTACTTGTCAGGAAACCCAAAAAATCAATCTGGACATATATTCTATTTTTTGAGTTGGTGATTTCCTATTCATACAAGCAATATAAAATCAAGATCCAGGGCTGGAAAGATGGCTCAGTGGTTAAGATCACTTACTGCTCTTCCAGAGGACCTAAGTTCAGTTCCTTATACTCATATCAGGTAGCTCAAAAACACCTGCAACTTGAGATCCATAACCAAATACCAGGCCAACCTCCAGGAGTCCAGTCAATCAGAGAGAAGAGGGATTCTATGAGCAAGGATATCAAGATCATGATGGGGAAACCTACAGAGACAACAAACTAAACTAGTGGGAACTCATGAAATTTAGATCAACAGCTGTGGAGCCTCCATGGGACTGGAGTAGGCCCTCTGCATAGCAAGACAGTTGTGTAGCTTGATCTGCTTCAGGGTCCCCCTGGCAGTAGGATCAGAATCCATCCCTGGTGCATGAGCTGGCTTTTTTGGAGCCCACTACCTATGGTGGAACACCTTGCACAGACTTGAGGCAGGGGGAGGGGCTTGAACCTGCCTCTGCTGAATGGACCAGGCTTTGCTGACTCCCCATGGGAGGCCTTACCTTCTTGTAGGAGGGAATGGGGATGGCTTGGGAGGGGGAGGCTAGAAGGGTGGGAGAAGGAAAGAGGGAGATCTTTGATTGGTATGTAAAATGAATTTTAAAAAAATTCTTAAGAAAAGAAAAGAAAAAAACATCTGGAACTCCAGTTCCAGAGAATCCAGTGAATTCTTCTGGCCTTCCAGGGTACCTGCACTCACACATGCACATACCACCTCCCCAACCAAACATATAATATAAATAAAAATAAATATTTAAAGGATAAAAATAAATAAATTCAAGATCCAAAATACAAGAAGGCATGTTTATAGTTATAAGTTCCCCAGAGAATTTGTTTCTCCCATAAGAATTGATAATCATTTTCTGATAAGCTCTTTTAAAGCTCAAAATTTATGATAATGTCTCTGTTTTTCTCTCTCCCATAAAGAGTTCCTATTGCTACATGGTCTTCAAGACCCAGTTGTCATGTACTGGCACTCACCATCTCTTAGCTTCCCAAGCTTAAATTTGTTTATTTCTCTGGTTTGTTTGTTTTGTTTTGTTTGTTTGTTTGTTTGTTTGTTTTGAGACAGGGTTTCTTCATATAGCCCTGACTATCCTGGAACTTACTATGTAGATCAGGCTAGCTTCAAACTCACAAAGATCCACCTGCCTCTGCCTCCTGAGTACTGGGATCAAAGGCGTGCACCATGACCACCTGGCTTTGGCTATTTCTAATAATATATAATAATTATATCTTCAGGCATCATTTCTATAATTGAGGTTTGCTACACTGGGAGTTGATGGGTCTCTCTTGCCATTTCTCTGCCATCTCAGGCAGGCCTCAAACTCTTTAAGTAGTCAAGGATGCCCTTGAACTTCTGATCCACTTGCCTCCCTCCAGAGTGCTGAGATTACAGGTGTGTCTCAGTTGGTTTATGTGGTGGTGAGGATCAAACTCAAGGATTCCTGGATGGTAGGCAAGCACTTCACCAGCAGTGCCACAGCTCTCACCCAGTTGCTCTTTATTTTTGTCCCCTACAGATATTCTTAACTTTCTTATAAAGTCAGTGAATATTTGAGTTGATGCTAGTTACATATCTGCCAGGGGTTCCAGTTGTTTGCTACCAGGAGGATTAATCATCTCTTCAGCTGTTGTGTCATAAAAAGGTCCTTAAGGTCATTGGTCATAACTGGATTTTAGTTCTAGTATTTGTCTCAATAAGAAAACAAAATCTGGTTCAAACAACATTGCTCTACCTTTAGCAGAGTTTAGCAGCTGCTTGTGCATGTCTGGTGCACTCCTAGAATCCAAATACTTGGGATGTGGAGGCAGGAAAATCAGGAGTTCAAGGCCATCTTTGGCCACATAGTGACTTTGAGACCAGCATGGGCTACATGCATCTTGGAGAAAATAAGGAATAGATACTAATTATACAGTTCTATAAGAAACTAGCAATCTCAGAAACTTACTGAATTATGACATCAATCTGATATAACAAGAACTTAGATTCTTCCAGTTATTTTTGGTTAATAAATAATATGCTGACAGTCAAATACAGCATAATTGGCTTAAAAACACAAATTTTATTGCTGAGCACTTTTTATGTAGTATAACTCCCAAAATATTATGTATCCTAGACAATAATTTCACAGTGACTTTGATTTGTTCTTCATCTACAATTAACAGGCAAAATAGCAGTTCAGAAATTGGATTCCTTCTTGCAATCATTGCTCAAACACTGATTAAATTCTGGGCATTTTGTTAACACAAATGGAATAAGGATCACAAAAGCTAAATAGGGCCTAGGGCTGTGGCTCACCATATGTGGTGCACAATGTTTGGTCCTTAGCACACACAGAAAGGAAAAGGGAAAGAAGAGAAGAAGAGGGGGTGCAAGGGTGTCCTGTAATCTCAGCGCTCCAGAGGTAGAGCAAAAGGGTCAGAAGTTTAAGGTTTAAGGCCATCCTCAGCTGCTTATCCAGCTGGAGGTCAGCAGGGGCTACAAGAGATCCTGTCTAGAAAAAAGAGGGTGGGGGAAACAAGAGAAAACAACTGAATAACCTCTGGCCCCAGGAACATGGGTAGATTTTAATGACAAATATAAATATAGATAGCCGAAGCGTGTTCTTACATTCATTGGACTACAAACTATTTGTTGAAATGACCTTATTTCCATCCAAATAAATAGCAAATGTATGCAGAATTTACACACCATTTTTACTGCTTTTGCATGAGGCTTGAAACTTAATAGTTTCCAAGCTCTATAGTCAGGGACAACAGTGACAAACGTCAATGATGCTCAGACACAGGATTATTTTTCCTTCCTTAGAAATATTAACAGTAATTTTAAAGGTTCTTTAAATTATTTTTGTGTATGTGAGTGTGTATGCTATGTGTGTGCAGCTGCCCAAAGAGACCAGAAGAAGGCATCAGATCCCCTAGAAGCTGGAGTTGAAAGTGGTTGTAAGCTGCCTGATGTGGGTGCTGGGAACCAAATTCTTAACCATTGAGCCATCTCTCCAGCTCCATCAATAGTATTTTTTAATAGCTACCATTTGTTGCACAAATATTATGTGAAGATTTAACAGCAAAGACTTACACTTCTTTTAGGCCTCACACAATCTCTGCTTAGATGTTCCTCACCTTACACAGTAAGAGAGTGATCAGAAAGTTTAGTTTACTTGTCCGATGACAGTTACATTGCCTAGGGGCTGTTCAATTCTTAGCTTGTCAGCTATGCTGACTTGGGCTCTGCCTCTACTCAGACACCTGATACCAATCCCAAAAGGAACAGATGTTCCAAATAAAGATTGAAATTGACCTTGATTGCCATATCAGAAAAAAAGATTCAGTCTTGTTCTCAGAAATCTTGTTCTCAGAAATGAAGATTTCCTTGCTAATAAAAGGTCTCATTCACTCAACAAATACTCCTTGAATATCTATTGTATCCCATAATTTCTTCTGATTATTAAATTTAAATTGAAGAAGATGCTGCTCATTCGATAACTTTGCACTATATTATGAAGAATGAAAAGGAAGGAAAACATAATTTGGACTATTCTTTCTAAGTATAGCTGAGGAGTCAGCTTGAACTTAAACTTTATTCCCCACAGAAATCAGGTATATTCAAGAACTTGGGAGGTAGAACAAGAGGTAGCTAGGGATTTATGAAATGGGCTCATAGAGCTATATAGATGGCTCCGTTCCTAGATTGTTTGCCTAGTGTGTGTGCATGAAGCCATGGGTTCAGTCCCTAGCATCAAACTGGATGTGGTGGCATATGCCTGTCATTCCAGCAGTGGGAAAGAGGAGACAGGAAAAT
>LZPO01017283.1:332952-345456 GCA_001675575.1 Neotoma lepida | reverse complement strand
TGGAACTCACTCGGTAGCCCAGACTGGCCTCGAACTCACAGAGATCCGCCTGCCTCTGCCTCCCGAGTGCTGGGATTAAAGGCATGCACCACCACCGCCCGGCGAGAGAAATTCTTATACAAATGCACCTTCAAAAGTTCCTTTCATAGCTGGCTGTGTTTGTTCACACCTGTAATCCCAGCACTCAGGAGGCTGAGGTATGAGGATCATCATGAGTTCAAGGCTAATGTGGGCCATAGAGTAAATTCCACATCAGCTGAGTTAGATATACCTAGACAGACAGACAGACAGATAGAATGCTTCACCTAAAACTTTGGCGGGAAAACTGATCATCTTTGATAGTGCATGCCCAGAAGTGTTTGCTGTCTGCCATTTTAACCTTCTAAATATATGTTCAATGATCATGAGCTAAAAGCCAGAAATGGTCTGGTCACCTCTTCTTCTTGAACTATGACCTTAATCTGAGTATACTCAGTAACATATATCTTAAACTTCATGTTTTCAGGAATGTGCTCTCCTATATGAATATGTCTAAGCTCCTGGCTGAAATTCCCATGCTTCCTTTCTAGAGGAGGGAACTGTTTAGGGGATAACTCCACTGTTCCCTTACCTGATGCAGGGGATAAACCCTCTTCCATTTCCTTTTCTTCTGCTTGAGCTTCTGGGCTTTGCATTCATCAAAAGGAGTGAGAGATTGGGCTGGAGAGATGGCTCAGTGGTTAAGAATGGTGACTGTTCTTGCAGAGGATCTGAGTTCTATTCCCCAGTATGCACAATGGGCAGCTCACAACTGCCTGTGACCCCAGCTTCAGGGGACTCAGACCCCTCTTCTGGCCTCTGAAGGCACCTGCACTCACACACATGGTGTATGCACACACAGAGACATACACACATGCACATAATTAAAAATAAAATAAATCTTGTGTAAGAAAGAGGACAGATCATTATGTTCTGCTGAAGTATATAAAAAGAATGGAAGGAAAGAAGGATAAAAGGAAGAAAGAAAGGAAGGAGGAAAAAAGATTTTCTCCAATAATTCCCTTTCTTAGCTTCATTTCTGCTTTGGCTGTAATTTCTCTAAAAAGGGAATTGGACTGGCAATGCAGATCTCAGGTACAGCACTTGCGCAGCAGGTAAAAAGCCTTGGGTTTAATACCTAACACTAAAAAAATAAAATAAAATAAAGGGAAGGGATTGTCCTTGGCAGGAGAGAGGAGGAATTAGAACAAAATGAAAGAACAGCTTGTACTTGGCCTTGACTGGAGCTGGAGCTAATAATGAACACCCTGCCTCTTCTAGCATCAACCATCTCCAAGCAATCTTTGCCTCGGGTAAAGCTGCAGGCCTGCTGATCTTTCCAGAACCACCACTATATGGAAGTCAAGTAAATAGATATGGGATGCTTATGTGGTCTTACCTTGCCAGACCCAAATCTCAGTAAAACATGAAAAGGAATATCCATTTTGGCCACTTTGATCATTTGTGTTAGCCAGAAGTCTCATTGCTTGCAAGCCATCTTTTTCCTTTGTAAAGAAGTTGATGGTTGGGGCAGGGTACCAAAAGTCCAGGCAGCTTCCTTACTGACATTTCTGCATGAACAGTTCATCTTGATTCATCCAGAAAATATGAAGCTAATCTGAAACCTGCTCCCCCAACTTCTGTTGCTATTTGTTTCATTCCAAGACAGGGTCTTATGTAGGGTAGACTGGTCTACAACTTGCTCTGTAACTGAGGCTATCCTTGAACTCCTGAACCTTCTGCCTCCACCCCCCCACAAGTGCTGGGATTACAGAAGGGCACGATCACAACCAGACTCCCCTGTTTCTTTTCTACAGCAGGAAATTCAAAGCTAAAGAGAGAGCATCCATGTAAGAGAGAGACACTTTACCTTATCAATTCAAAAGTTACCTAAGAGTGTCTGTAAGTTTTATAAAATTGATTAATCTAATTTTAGTACTTTTCCTCCTCTCCAACTTGATCTTGAATTGGAGATTGTCAGTAATCACAGAACAAGAAGAATTTCCATACTCAAAATGTTGGAAATGCTTAGAATAGCAAGCAATTGGATGAGCAATATTTGCTTATTAAATTGCATAATGTCAAATGAATATTACTTTTAGATATTCAAATAAAAGACAAAATACCAAACAACCTTGCAAGTTCTAATTCTCCATAATCATCGAAAGGAAAAGGTAACCCAAATAATAAAAAGTTAGATAATATTTCTAGAAGGAAAAATAAATGTCAGGTCTTGTCAAACTAATATATAAATTCCACTAAAATCACCATTGAAATGGGAATTTTTAATGAATGAAATCATTGCAAAGTTCACATGA
The DNA here is from genome assembly GCA_001675575.1 of Neotoma lepida. Taxonomy (NCBI): domain Eukaryota; kingdom Metazoa; phylum Chordata; class Mammalia; order Rodentia; family Cricetidae; genus Neotoma; species Neotoma lepida. Next base: position 343,120 of record LZPO01017283.1, on the reverse strand, counting down.
AGGATAACTGTAAGAAAATAAATTCAAGATAAAATTAAAGAGAAAAAGTGAGAGGATAATTTATTTGTTCAGATATTAAATTTTACCATAGAAGCCGCACATAGTAGTGCAGGTCTTTAACTCCAGCACTCAAGAGGCAGAGGCAAGTAGATCTCTGTGAGTTCAAGGCCAGCCAGAGCTAAATAATGAGACCCTATCCAAGTGCTGAGATTCCAGGAATGTGATACTGCACAGGTTCTATTCAGTATGGGGGATGGAACCCAGGGCTTCACGCATGCAAGGCAAGTTCTTTACCAGCTGAGCTATATCTCCAGCCCCTGTAAGACTATTTCACAATAAAAAAACCCTCCTTAATATTATGTGGTCACAAATATGATATTGGAAGGGTTTTAAATGGCATGAAAATTACCAACACCTCCACGTATGCTCTGGTATACATACATAGCTCTAGAAGGCCACACAGGAAATGGTGATAATCATTGTTATAGAAACTAATTCTCTGAAAACACTCCATTTGCCCTTTTACATTCAATTTAATCCTCTCTACTACTCAGTATATGAGGCTCTTCAAGATCCACGTCCACTGGCTTCCCAGCCTTATCGTTTCTAACTGATAGCCAATTATAGGCCCCCAGGAAAAAAAGGAAACATTATTTATTGTCCCAGATCCTTCCTCTTACAATGACCAGGATTACACATGTATATGTCCCTGTAAGAAAGACAACAGCACCTGTTGCCTTGCCATCTGTTCTAGGGTGATCTCTGTTGCTGTAACAGTGCACTCTGAGGGGAGTCGGGTTAGGAACTCAAGCCAGAACTTGAAGCGGAAACCATGGATGGAAGTCTGCTTGCTGTCTTGCTTGAAAGCTCATGCTTAGCTAGATGTCTTAGACAGCCTGGGAGCATCAGCCCAGGGAATGGTTGCTGCCCACAGTGGGCTGGGCTCTCCAACATCAATTAGCAATCAAGACAATAACCCCACAGGCCAATCTGACCTGGGCAATCCCTCTATTGGGACTCCCCTCTCAGATGAGTCTAGGTGGTATCAAATTAACAATTAAAAGTAGGATACCATATTAGAACTCTCTAGAAAAAAATGGAGCCAACAGGGTGTGTGTGTGTGTGTGTGTGTATGTGTGTGTGTGTGTCTGTCTGTCTGTCTGTATGTCTGTCTGTCTGTGGAAAAAGAGAGAGAGAAAGAGAAAGACAGCACTTTCTGTAGATTCAGGTAACCATGGCTTCCCATTGCCCATTCAAGTCTAGAAAACTATTTCCTGTAGTTGAGATTTGGAATGTCTTCCATAGGGTCCTATGCTAATGGCTTAGCCCTTAATTGGCTACATTTCAAGGTACACAGGACTTTAGAGAAGCAGAACATAGGTCTGGTGAGGTGGCCAAGTGGGTATGGGAGCTGGCCTGGGAGCCTGATGACCTGAGTTTGATCCCTGGACCTGCATGGTAGAAGAGAATGGACTCTTTCAAGTAGTCCTCTGGCCTGTGTGTGTGCACATCCATCCTCATACAAATAAAAGTAACTTTAAAATTAAGAAATAATAGATTCCCTTAAGGAACTTGCTCCATTATTCCATTTAACTACTATGATACCTGTTTCCTGCTGGGTGTCTGGCTGAAGCTCTCATTAGTAAATATTAATAGCTATAGTTAAACATAACTACAAACAGCTAACATAATGAATTATATTAGCTTATTACAATCATAGGCCAGCCAAGTGATCAAAAGGGTATTCTATATCCTCCACACTCTCTTCTCTCTCTCTCTCTCTCTCTCTCTCTCTCTCTCTCTCCCCCTTCCCTGAAGAATTTTCAAATGAAACCAAGGACAAAAGTCTAGAAGAAACTTGAAATGCTAACAGCTCTACAGCCATGGTCTCTGGCCCTCTGAACCATGGTCTGGCCTCATTGTCAACTCCAGGACACAGCTGGCCATGGACAGGCAGTCCAACACAATGTTTAAAATTCAAAATATAAAACTCTGAATAATGGAGCCATCTGGTCCATATTATGTTGTCCCACAATCATAAGTAACGTGAGCTATAAATACAACAAGCAGAAGGAAGCAAACAAAAGGCTATTCATCAATTCAGAAAATGCACACATGATATGATGACTCCAGTATAGATACTAACACAGACACAGACATGCCTTTTTCAGGATACTCTTTACAAATGGTGGGCTAAAACAGGCCCACATTGAAATATTCAACCTGTTAGTGCCCTTCTGTCATATAACTTCCCTCAAGTAATAAGAATCTGAACCCCCCCCCCAAAAAAAAATCTGTTGTTTTGTTAAGAATGAATAGTTAGCCCACCATGGTAGCACATAGCTATAATCTCAACACTTGGTAAACTGAAGCAGGAGGACTATGAGTTTGAAACCAAACTGGGCTACATAGTAAGAACTTATCTCAAAAAGAAAAAAATGTGCACAGGGCTGGAGAGATGTCTCAGCAGTTACGAGCATTTGCTGCTCTTGTGGAGGACTAGAGTTGGGTTTCTAGCACCCACGTCAAGCTGCTCACAACCACCTGTAACTCCAACTCTGAGGAATCTAGTACCTTCTTCTGGCCTCCAAGGGTACCTATGCTCATGTTTGCATATACACACAGAGAGAGACACATAAGCTTAAAAAATAAATATATCCTTTTTTTTACTATATTATTTTGTAGGGGTTTTTTTTGTTTTGTTTTGAGACAGGGTCTCTCTACATAGCCTTGGCTGTTCTGAAACTCACCATGTAGACCAGCCTGGCATCAGACTCACAGAAATCTGCCTTCCTTTGCCTCCAAGTGCAGGAATTAAAGGCATGTGCCATTTTTTTTAAACGTATCATATACGAATGACAACAGGAGGCCAGGTGTGGTGGTGTACACCTTTAACTCCAGAACTCAGGAGACAGAGACAGGAGGCTATCCATGAGTTTGAGGCCAGCTTGGTCTATATAGCAAGCTCCAGGCCAGCCAGGGCTTCATAGTAAGACCCTGTCTCAAAAGAAAGAAAGACAACAAGAACCTATAGTGGTTCCAAATCCAGAGTCACTTCACAAGTGTTACATTATAAGGACACCTTAGTGGATAGGACCCTAAGCAACTAGTATGGCTTGTCATCAACTCCCTCTACAAAATCTGTAAGAGCTTGTGTGAAAAAAAATGACAAACAACCAAAATGGTTTAGCTCTAGATCTGTCTATCCAACAGTCTCCCTCCAACTCTACATCTAATTGAGCAGGAGGCCAGCAAGATGGCTCAGTGGGTAATGGTGTTTGCCACCAAGTCTGGATGGCCTGAGTTCAGTACCCACATAGTAGAAGGAGAGAACTGACTCCCCAACTTCTTCTCTGGCTTCCACATACAAGCAATAATGTGTGTGGTCACACATATTTGCACATACAAAAGATAGAATGGTTTTTAGATGGTAAAACAAAAGTGACAATAAGTACTATTTTATTAGTCTATAATACTACAAAGTTTCCATAGTAAAAATCATTTACATTTAATGGAAGGCTTTAACTTTGTGTGTGTTTCTTAATTACATTTATTGACTTGAAGACAGAGCACACACATGTTTCAGGGTGCATGTGTGGAGGTCAGAGGACAACTTTTGGGACTCAGTTCTCTCCTTCTACCATGTGGGTTCCAGAGATTGAACTCAGTTCATTGGACTTGCTGGCAGGCCCCTTTATCAGCTAAGCTATCTTGTTGTCTTGGTTTTAAAATTTTTAAATGTAGATGCGTATCATTCTATTATCACTCCAGATTTTTTGTTGTTGTTGCAAAAATACAGGCTCACTTGAAATTTTAAATACAAAGACAAAATAAGAAAGTCACCATTAATCTTACCATGAAAATACAAGCAGTGGCATTTTCTCTATCTTGCTCCTATTTTACAAAAATACATGTGGATTGATATGGTACATGCTGTGAGTTGATCTTTTTTGGCTTAAGGTTATAGATATTTTCTACAATTTATGTATTGTTTCCTTGTTCTTTTTCTTTTCCTTTTTTTCTTCTTTTCCATTGATCATCTAGAAAACAAGTACCTATTTGTTATCCATACTTTGAGCCTTAGGATTTAGCCATTATTAATGCTCAATAAATGTTTGAATTCCTATGTCAATTCTATTTGAATTCCTATTTCAAAGAAAAGTGCATCATGAAGAAGCTGGTGTTATTGCCTATTTGATTAGACATTCTCATTTCCAGGCATGAAGAGTAATTCAAAGAAATTTCCATTTCCTTGGGGGACTCCTTTTCTCCTTACTTGTGGGATTTCATAGAAAGGACTTAGGAATTCAGTCATTTAACTCTTCTAAGTTTGCTTCCATATGTTTAAGAAGTGAGTTAACATGGGCTTCAGAGTACATATTGTACACTGGGAAGTTAGATATGAAACTTTGATGTGCATAGGATTACATTATTATTTTGTAAGTAATGTATTTTTTGTGGTTGGGGTGAATGTGTTCATATGCCATGTCAGGTATGTGGAGGTCAGAGGATAACATTTGGGAGTCAGTTCTCTACTTCCGTCTGGGTCTCAGGGACTGAACTCAGGTCTTTAGGCTTGGCACCAAGCACCTCTACCCACTGAGCTTTCTCATTGACCCCCAAGACTGACATTATGTAAGCAAGGATATACATGCACTCCTCTCCAACCTCTTCCTCTTACATTTTTTTCTACCCCTTCTGCCACAATGTTTCCTGAGCTTTGGAGGGGACGATAGAGAAGTCCCATTTAGAACTGAGCAGTCCATAGTCACTTATTCTCTGTACTTTGATCACTTAAGAGTCTTTACATCAAATGCCACCCACTGGAGAAAGATGCTTGTCCAATGAAGTCTAATCTATGGGTATATGTTTGTTGGTTTGTTTGGTTTTTGATCCAGGGTCTCATGTAGTCCATGGTGGCCTCTGAGTGTTGGGATCACAGGTATGTGCCACCATGCCAGGCTCATGCAATACTGAATTTGAACCAAGGGCTACCTGCATGCTAGACAAGCATTCCACCAACCGAGCCGCATCTCCAGCCCTTTACTCATTTTTGTTTCAAGTAATATTTATGGAGCATCTACTATCCTTCACTCATTCTTCCTAACAAAAGAGACACGTCTCACAATAGTATGAACAGATTTGACTGGGCTGTAAAGTCAGTAAAAGCCCCAAAGAATGGGACCAATTCATCTTTGATTGAATTGAGGAACTATCAGGGAAAAACTTCTGGAGAAAGGAGACAGTGCTTGAGTTATAAGCAATACTTGTGTGATAATTGTTTCTGTCAACGATATTTACATTCTTCTCAGTTAACAAGATCCATTTTGTTTTGTTTCAAATAGCTTGATTCCAATTACACAAGCCCATCAAAAAATGAAAGAGCAAAACAATCCCTTGAATTGTACAGGTGAGTCTCTTTCTGTGACCCAATTAGAAAACGCATCACAAAATATTGCATCATGCCAGCCAGGCATGGTGACACACAACTGTAATCCTAGCACTTGGGAGGTTGAGGCAGGAAGAACACCTCAAGTTCAAAGCCAGCTTAAGACACATATTGAGGCCCTGTCTAAAACAAAAAAGGCTGCCAAAACGCTACATGTCCTACTTTGCTTTTTGTTGCTATGATAAAGACCAGGACCAAAAGCAACTTAGGGAGGAAAGAGTTTATTTCACCTTACAGCTTATAGTCCATTGTGGGAGCCCACAAAGATTGCAACCTGTGGTTTGACTCAAGGTCAGAGAGTGAGAGTTTATGCTGCTCTCCAAGGCTGCATAATAGGGTGCAAAGGCATGGTTACCGGGTGTCTTATACTTCAAGGCCTAATCACAAGATGCTTTGCAGTGGGGGCATGGCTACCAGGTGTTTTGACAGGTCTACACTTGTTTGTACTTTGATCTTGAAAGGGGGGTTCTTTTGCCTCTCCCCTTGCTAGTGTATAAAAATCCCATTAGAAATAAACTCGAGGCTGCTGGGTATTGACCCAGGGCCCTCCCGAAGCTATCCTGTGTCTCTGTTTTTTTTCGTCATCTATATTTCTATCTAGCATTTCTCAATTCCTCACTCCCCTCTTCAAGGAATCCTTGAACCCCAATGCTGGTCCCCCAACAGTCCATCATAAAGAGAAGCAAAGCAGGAACTTAAGTAGGAACCTGGAGGCAGGAACTGAAGCAGAGACCATAGAGGAACACTGCTTACTGGCTTGCTCCTTATGACCCACTCAGCCTGCTTTTGTTGTACAGCCCAGGACCACCTGCACCTGCCCAAGGATGGCACCTCACACAGTGGGCTGGACCTTCCTACATCAGTCATGAATCAGGACCGTACCCCATAGACTTGCCTACAGGCCAATCTTATGGAGGTATTTTCTCAATTAAGATCTGTTGTATCCAGATATATCCAGGTTTGTCAAGTTGACAAAACCAACCAGAGCACTACATAATGATGAACACTGTACTGCAAATATCCTTTAAATTTTTATTTTATTTGTTATTTGTGTGTGTGTATGATGTGGGGAAGAGTACATGCCACAGTGCACATGTGGAAGTATGAGGACAATCGTATAGGGTCAATTCATCTCCTTCCACTTTTACATGGCTTCCAGAGACTGAACTCAGGTTGTCAGGCTCGCTCGGCAATATTAATTTTTAAAAAGGAAAAGGAAGCAAGGTTGAAGTTGTAACCATGATCCCCTCATTACAACACACACTCATGTTTATGAGGCATACATGCACACACATGTGCACATATGCACAGACTAATAGAGATAAAGTGCTGACCTTCAGTGAAAGAGTAAATTGAAAAAGCCCACTAGACATTTCTCAACTAAATGTTTTGTAAGCTATTTCATGTGTCAATTGTATATACAAAGATGTATACTTTTAGGACTCTTTCACATGTATTTACATGTGTGTGTACATATGATTAATCTTCCTTACATGTACACAAAAATATGATTTTTCCCTGTCTCTATAACCAGGAATTTTGGATTAAGGACAGGGAGCTACTTGTTAAGGTCTTGTTTGGCATGTTGTATTTTTAAATGAAGACTTCTTTATTTGTTTTGCTGAGTTTTTTTGTTTGTGTTTGTTTGTTTGGTTGGGTTTTCTGTTTTTGTCTGTTTTTGGAGACAGGTTTCTCTGTGTAGTCCTGGCTGTCCTGAATCTAGCTCTGTAGACCAGGCTGGCCTCGAACTCACAGAGATCCGCCTGCCTCTGCCTCTTGGATGCTGGGATTAAAGGCGTGCACCACCACCACCTGGCTGTTGTTTTTGTTTTACTTATTTGTGTGTTGGGAGGCAGACTCACATGTCACAGTGCATGTGTGGAAGTTAAAGGACAACTTGGGGAAGACAGTTCTTTCCTTCCAATTGAGTTTTGGGGGTTGAACTCAAGTAGTCAGGAGTGGCTGCAAGCACCTTTACCTGCTTTTATGTGTATTTAAATCTAGATTCTACATATAAGAGAAAACAGCTAATATTTGTCTTTCTGAGTCTAGCTTGTTTTATTTAATAAGATTATCTCAAGTTCCATCTTATTTTTTTCAAATGACAATTTTATTTTTCTTTATGGATGAATTAAACTCCATTGTGTATATATACCACTTTTTTTCAATCCATTCATGTTTTGGTGGATATCTAGGCTGAATCCATTACTTGGCTAGTTTGTTTTGTATTGTTATCATAAAATAGGATTTCTTAAATAAGCTATGGCAAAGGGCTTAAGAAGCTTTCAGCAACCAGATTGACTCCCTTGTGTAATAAAATCACTTCCAAATATGTCTCTTAGAGAAGTAACATGATGCCTGTCTTAGTTACTTTTCTGTTGCTGTAATAAAATATCCTGACAAAAGCAACTTAAGGGAAAAAGGCTTTGAAATACAGTCTATCCTGGTGGGGAAATCAAGGCAGAAGGAGCTTGAAGCAATTGGCCATATTGCACCCACAGTCAGGAAAGATAAACAATGAATGCCTGTGCCCAGCTCACTCTCTCCTTTTTATGCAGTCTAGGATCCCAGCCCAAGGAATGGTGCCGCCCACAGTGGATGGGTCTTTTCATTTAATTAACTTAATGAATTAACCTAATGAAGATAAGCCCCACCCTCAGGCACGCATTCTCAGTGGTTCCTCTCCGTGTAATTCTAGATCTCATCAAGTTGACTCTTGAGATTAACCATCACAATGCCTTATGAGAAAAAGTATGTTCTCAGTTATGTAATAAGCATGTCACCGGGCCGGGCGGTGGTGATGCACGCCTTTAATCCCAGCACTCAGGAGGCAGAGGCAGGCAGATCTCTGTGAGTTCAAGGCCAGCCTGGGCTATAGAGTGAGTTCCAGGAAAAGCGCAAAGCTACACAGAGAAACCCTGTCTCGAAAAACAAAAACAAACAAACAAAAATAAGCATGTCACCTTACTTACCCACTTCACTGATGTCTCAGCAAATCAAATGATTGTAGCTAAAAATAAATTATCTTGATTGAGGCACCAATTTATAGGCAATGAGCATTTTTCTCACAGCTATGGGGTTTTATTTTCACAATAAACCTATTGCCTAAAATTCAAGATCTAAGTCATTTAACCCATATAGCTGCCTACTTGAGCAGGCATAAGAGTGCATAAGAGTAAAGTTACAATAAAAACAAGACAAAATGAAATAAAAATACCGCTAAGAGTTTACTTGAGTTAGCTGGGAATAGTGGGAGGATTGCAAGCTTGGTGTCAGTCTGCGTTTTATAGTGTCAAGGAGAATTCTTAAGAAGATGCTGTGTCTGAAGAGACTGGTTGATTGAATACAACTGCAGTACTATTGAGAGGTTGGAATGTTGCAGGTGTTGAAGCTAATTATATTATCTTGGGCTAGCTTTAGCTCTCTGGATAGCCATTCATCTATGTCAGAACTAGCATTTTGTAACTAATAGAAACCTCCTGGAACCTATGAACTTAGCAGACCACTGGCTTCCACCAATCCCAAAGTTAAAACTGTCATCAGATAGCATTTGAGGCCTATAGGAAAGCTTCCCCCATCTTCTGTAACAACCTCCCTGATGTTTCCATCAATCTATTTGAAGAGTGTCTTGATTTATGACTTTCTTTGTTCTGTTACTATAAAAACTTAGCAAAACTATATCCACATTGGGACATGGAATTTAGAGTAACCTAAATCTGTGTTCTTGGGCCATTGACACTCAAGTTTGGCCCTAGGATTAACTATCCGTTATGCTCTTTGAGGGGAGAGGTGTGGGGTTTTGGTATGTTTGTCAACAATAGTGAAAAAGAAAGGAAAAGCAAAAGAATAGTAGATGCTATAAGAAAAACGAGTCAGAGAAGCAGACAAACGATGTCAACAGGCTGAGATTGTTTCATTGAAACAATGAGGGACCCAACCTTTCCTAGGGATGAAGATTGAGCACACTTAGAGGGGCTGAGGGCAGGTACATATACATGCACACACATATACATACACCCTGGTAGCTACCAGGAACTTATAGCTATTTTTTGTAGTTTGACTGGAAGCAGGGTGGGTTGTTTTCGATACTCAGGCATATTGTTTCTGCACGCAGAGTAGAATGGTCTGGCCAAGACTAAACCATTCTTTATGGCTAGTGGCTATCCTGACTCAATTTCTCATTACTTGAGGCTATTACCCAACAGATGCCAGAATAGTCACTCTAACTAATGGATGCCATTCCCCCCTCCAAGAACACTATTTGGCATCTAGAGAATTCTAAGGAAAATGTGGTAGTTTGGATGTAATTGGTCCCCATAAACCTATAGGGAGTGGTACTACTAGGAGGTGTGGCTTTGTTGGAGTAGGTGTGGCTTTGTTGGAGGAAGTATGTCATGTGGGGTGGGCTTTGAGGTCTCATATATGCTCAAGCCAGGCTCAGTGTCTCAGTTCACTTCCTGTTGCCTGCAGATCAAGATGTTCCTACTCCAGCACCACATCTGCCTGCATGCCATGTCCCGCCATGATGATAATGGACTGATCCTCTGAAACTGTAAGCCAGTCATCCCAATTAAATGTTTTCCTTTATAAGAGTTGTCGTGGTCCAAATGGATGGAACTAGAAAATATCATCCTGAGTGAGGTAATCCAGACTCAGAAGGACAAACATGGTATGTACTCACTCATAGGTGGATACTAGATGTAAAGCAAAGGATAACCA